>MU616693.1:0-54592 GCA_025201705.1 Dissophora ornata | reverse complement strand
TTTTTCTTGCTACACAGCTCATTTGCTCTCCAGGGCATCTCTCTAATACATGCCGCGTAGTATAATAAAGGGATAAAGGGCTGAATATCATCCAGCGTCCAAATTAAAGAAACACATGCACCGATTTTTTTTTTTTGAAATATGGCGTAGCAAAATTTAGAAAAAGGCAATTTCAAAAACATTTGTTGCCCGTCTAACATCAATCAAAGCATCATCCACCTTTTTTTTTCTTTCGACATGAGCAATCCAGAAACGCGTATGAATGTCATCCTCGGGTACGCAGATGCAGAGCACCAGATGTCCTTGGACTAAAAGACGCTCTTTTATGATATCCTTAAGTTTACTTTGATGCGTTATTTCTCCGACTAATGTTTTTTGTGTTGTCCCAGCTGTATGACCTTTGGTCCCGAGGGAGGTGGGGCCCGAGTCAAGACCAACGGAGGCGCCACAGAGATCATCTCTGCCTTCCGCCGCTACGGCCATACGGCCCTAGACACCGCCCGCATTTACACTGACGGGCACACGGAGGAGATGATGGGCCAGCTTGATCTTTCCGGTCTCACGGTCGACACCAAATGCTTCCCACTGCAGCTTGGCGGTCTGCGTCCAGAGCGAGTCAAGGAGTCGCTCCAGCAATCACTCGATGCTTTGAGAACCGATAAGGTCCATGTGTTTTACTTGCACGCGCCAGATTACGCTACCCCGATTGAACAGACCCTCGAGGCTGTGAACCAGATGCACCAGGAAGGAAAGTTCGAGATCTTTGGGTTATCGAACTACCCGGCCTGGGTTGTGACGCAGATTTATTATCTGTGCAAGAGTAAAGGCTATGTAATGCCGACGGTCTATCAGGGCATGTACAATGCATTGACGAGAAGCATTGAGCCGGAGTTGTTTGCTTGTCTGGATGACCTGAACATCAAGTTCCATGCATACAATCCACTCTGCGGCGGGGTCCTCACGGGAGCCTACAGCTATCAGGGCGATGTTGAGCAAGGGTCGCGGTTTGACCCCAAGGCGAAGCAAGGTGCTCGGTAAGGAATAGGCCGTTTCTTTATTATTTTGAATCCAGGCGGAGCAAATGTAATCTTCATGTACTGATTTTTTTTTTCTTTTTTTTTTTTTGGCCCTTGCCAAAAAAAAAAGCTACCGCGAACGCTATTGGAAGCCAGAGTACTTTGAGGCAGTCGAGGTGCTCAAAAAGGTCTGTGAGCCTCATGAACTTGATTTGGTCCAGGTTGCATTCGACTGGCTGCAGTTCCACTCCAAGATGCATGTTGCGCGCGGCGACGGTAAGTTGTTTGGTGGTTCGGTCATCTTGTAATGAAAGACGAAGGCTGAAAGGCTAGTGAGTTTGTTAGCAAATTCTCATGGGTTTCTTTCTCTCTCTCTCTCTCTCTCTCTCTCTCTCTCTCTGTTCGTAGGCATCATTATTGGAGCATCCTCAATGAAGCACACCATTCAGAATCTGGATGCCCTCAAGAATGGTAAACCTCTCCCGCAGGACGTGTTGGACGCTGTCAATCGCTGTTGGGAGATTACCCGTCTGAGCGCCGATCCTTACTTCAGAACCAAGGACCAGATGATGGGGCCTCGGTAGAGATAGAGCGCACCCCCCCCCCTCCATTTTACACGACAGTTTTGTAATAGATAAAAAAAAATAAAAAAAGACGATTTTCTTTTTTGTTACTTTAATTGATTACCATTTCTCTATATCTCCCACTTTGCAATCAGGTTGTCGTAAAACCGCAAGCCTTCAACGGATTCGTCTCTGCAGATCAAACCGCGAGCCTCAGTCATCTATCATATTTTTTTTTTTTTAAAAAAATAAGAACGATTTATCAGCTGTCAGTCATGTAACATCTCGCCAGCCCAGGACGACATACAAGACATTTGACGCGTACCAAGAGTTGTTCCTGCGCGAGAGCTACACTGATTTGGATAGCGCTTGCAAGTTCAACAGCGGTCAACCCTGCTCCCGCTGGAAGACATTGGATGCGACCAGCGATAGAGGTCGAGACCTCATCGTCGCTGTATCGTTCCATTGTCTGGATAGCGAGCAGTCCGCTGTCAAATTTACGTAGCCGCAGGGGCAAGTGCAGCTCTGAGAACATCTGGCATGCTGTATGAAGATCCTTAGGAGAGATCAGCTCTGTTTAAGCGCAGAAAGGAAAGAAAGATATTAACATCTCGTTGGAACTTAATATAAGCCGATTTGACCAACCATCGCATGCCGCTATAACGACCACTTGCCAACACCACGGGCCCGATTGAAAACGCAATACACGTCCATCAGACTCATTGTTCCTCCCTCACGTTCTACGATCGGCAAGATGAACTCGACCAGCTCACGAGCTAGCTCTTTGTGGAAAACAGCGCCTGCTGTATCTCTACACAATGTAGGATTGAAAAAAAATACCGTGTCAGTCGTCCTAGAGCGATTGATGAATAAAATGTCGATGTATGCGTGCTTGAGAGAGAGAAGCAAGTAGGGTCCTGTACTTTGTAACGGGTGCCGCAATACCCATGCTGAGGAGGTAGGTCTTGAATGTCGCAGTTTCTTCATTGTTCATGGTGTTGGATTTAGCTAGACGGTTCGAGATGGATTCTGCCAGCGCCACCATCTCTGCTGCCTTATCCATCAGACCTTGAAGATCCTGGAAAGCCTGAGAGAGTGTTTCGTCTGTTGCCTTTTTGTTGGTTTCTGCATTGCGCATGATTCCGCCTAGAGTGAAATTGCAGAGAGCAGGATTAGTTGACACACACACACACGGTCTTTTTCGGCAACCATTGACTATAAGAATACATACTAATGCCTCCAAATTTCACGGAGGGAGAAGCCGGGGCAGTCTCTGATTGCGGAGTCGAAGGCTGACTCGTGGAAGACTCAACTGGACGCGACTGGGACGTCCATATCAAAACCAGGAGTATGAATCAGTAGCTGCACAATCAATCAATAAATCAATAGTGTCATAGTGTCTGACTCCAGCGACAAATGATCCTCCAGAACTACTCACCTCCCACGCTTTAGACGCCATAGCAGCCTTAAGAAGAGTATGGAATGTGCCATTTCCACCAGCTCTAAAGGACAACTTGACACTGTTGGCGTCTTCGACGGACTTTGAGTACGATCCACTAGAGGATGTAAAGGAGTATAGGTTGGACACAGAAGAAAGAAACTTGCTGTTACCAGAAGCTTTGGCAGAGACTGGTCCAGTTGACGGATGACTGCTAGTCCGGCTCGAAGAAGATGTGCTGTCGAGAGTTGAGGGCAATTGGCTGATGGACCGCTGGTGCTGTTGCTGACGGTGCAACATGAAGGCTGTCGACTGCGCATCCTGGAGCTCCGCCCCACAAATCTCACATTGAATCATAAAGGGATCGTTCGCGAATGTACAAGCAGGGCAGGTAATACATGGCTGTTCTAACGCAGCTGAGCCGTCCGAATTTCCAGCGCTGGGATTCGACTGTACAGGAGAGCCTTGTCGCTGTTCGTTCAGCAGAAATGGATCTGCGACAGGTGTGGTTGGTGTCTCGATGTTGCCTGCCGGCTTCTTGACGCCGCAGACTGCACATTTGATGAAGCCTCCTTGGTTGCTGTGATAACATATGGCGCAAACCCATGATGGCTCGTTCTTCAAGGAAAGAGCGCCCATGGTCGTATTGAGGTTTGATGTTGCGCTCTGGGACGCTAGGAGATCTGTGGACGATTGAGAGTCGAAGGAATTGGGTCGCGGGTAGAGGTCCAGCGTGATCTTTGGTGATGAAGACATGAATCCACCCTGGGAGACGATATGAATAGACATGTGGATTAGAGTGATGTGCAAGTTGTCGGTGTTGCGCGCGCGCAAAAGTAGCCCGAGTGGGACTGTTAGGACAACATACATAGTGCTGGATCCCATGTATCAAGCGCAATGGCATCCCAATAGACTTGCGGACTGGATCCTTGGCGTCAATGTACAGGATGCGATATGAGGTCAAGTACACGGTGCCATTAGGGTAGTCCTCTGCCTTGACACGCCTACAGAACGATAAAAGGAGCTATGAGCGACAAGCAGTTGGCGACATCAAGTGTAATTCGATTGAGGGCTAGTCGCGGCGCAGCACTTGCCCGTCATAGAGACCGACCTGGTCCTGGGTGGTTTGGATCGCCTCCCGTGGCTCGAGTATAGGGCGGAAGGTCGAGGTCAGTTGAATGGGGTCCCAGCGGTCCATTAGCTCTTACTGAGTCGCGTGCGGAGTATAACTGGAATGGGTGGATGGGTAGTGAAGAACAACGTGTCTCTTCTGGCGTGCTTCAAGTTGCGTTGGTTCTGCTTTGTTTTCCTGTTACTCCTAGTTCCTGGTTCCTGGTTCCTGGTTTAGCCAAAGTTACTGTTGCTCCCGGGTTGCTGTTTATGATTGTGGGTTTGAAAGAGTAGAGTTCGAGTTGGATATGGATGTGGACTTTAGGTAGCCAATGCAGACGACAAGGCGCGAAGCAGCGTGACGGTGCGAACAATCGCCCCTTCTGAACGGACAGGCTGCATCCACATTCCTCCCCCACATCACTCCTCGCCATTTGATCTTGCATGTCGTCCAAGAGAGCAGCAATCTCCTTCACGGGTGGCAAGGACTGCACCCTGGCTCTGTGCCTGACCAAGGCCACGCACGATGTCGTGCTCCTAGTCACGTTCGTCCCAAAGAACTTTACGTCGTTCAAGGCTCACTCGCTCGACATCATCAAGCTGCAAGCCAAGGCCCTTGACATTCCTCATGTCCTCGTCGAGATTGGCGAAGAGGGAAAGACACACTTGCAGTGCTACCGCGAGAAGATTTCTGAAGTCAAGCAACAGTATAGCCTCGATCTTCTTGTCACAGGTACGGCGTGCAAAGATATTGATTTGACCTGTGAGCTACTGATCAAAAATGTGCGGATCAGATTGACAAACATGGTACCTTTCCCGTAGGCGATATCCTCAACGTGTGCGACAACTTTATGGCAAGAGCAACCCAGGACATCATCGAACTTTCCTGTCCGATCTGGGCCATTGACCGCCACAAGCTGTTGGACACTCTCTTTGAACGCCAGTTCGAGCTGCTTATCACCTGTGCCTCCATCAAGAAACTGGGTGACGACGAGGATCTGGCACGCAAGTTTGTAGGATCGAAGCTGACGCCGACGTTTATGAAGGATACCCTTGAGCCGAGAGAGAAGGAAGTTGACATGGGCGGTGAGCTGGGCGAGTTCCATACGATGGTCCTGACTGTCCCAGGACTGTACAATGGATACCGCATTGAATATGAGGGCCACCAGACTGTTGAGGGAGAGTTCATGTTCATGGAATTTGATAGTGTCAAGCTTGTCAAAGACACAAAGTGAAGGGAAATGCTACATCCAGAGAGCTAATAAACGATAGACACTATGGAAATGCACTGGTTCAGCAGACGTGTCGATGTTCTTTCACGGCCGCTCCAACTGCATTATGCACAACCACTCCATTCAGAACAGTGTCAGGCAACCTCCAAAATGTTAATCCTAAATTGGATGATGGCATTTCGTTAACCGCCAAAATAAAGAGTGTACCATGTACAGAGTGCTTTCGCATGCGAGGTATCCATGCCTGGTGCTGTGCTGGGGGCCCTCTCGGGGCCTGCAGTCCGACTCTGAGCGCATGGATGCACGATTTTTCACCGCACATTCAACTTTGCTACAAATAATTTGGTAATAATGTGCGGACGCGTTGATCCCGCTTTTTTTATTTCTTTTGCTGAAGACGCGCTTTCAAATACAGGATACCTATGGGCACCGATTTCATATGGACGCTGAGAATTCTTATGGACGCCGGAGATTCTTATGAACTCCGAGGATTCATATGAATGCCGAGGATTCCAAGGGTACCGAAGATCCCATGGATGCCAAAAGATGCCACACTTCAAGTCCACATAAAAAAAATTTTAAAAAAAAAAGAGGAAACATACAAAGATCGGCTACCGGCACCGTTTACTCTGCATCGTCTCCACTTCAACCCCCAATTCACGCCTGCTGCAACATTGCATCCAATCGAAATGGTAGACATGTTTTTCTCGGCTATGAAAATGGCTGCTGCGGTTTTCAGGCCCCCTTGCTCATACCCAAGACGAGGAGCTGATTGACAATATCCTCTATCATATCGACGCTCGCCAGCCCACTCCTCCTAAGACACAGGTGCGTCAACCTGCTTCTGCCCAGGTCCAGGTGCTTCAGTCATCTCCTGAAACCGCAAGAGGACGCGACAACAGTTTAACCCCAATTGTTAAGCGGGAGCCCTCACAAGACGAGTCTGATCTGTCATCCCCCACACCTCGCCTTGAGAGCCAGAGCTCGCAGTCTCCAGACCCGTACGATTTTAGTTTCACGGTCTTGCAGACCCAGGATTTGGGGGACGGCTCTCATCTTGACATTATGTATGGGGTATCTCTCCCAAGCACTTCCCAAGAAGTCACCTATGCCAGTGGCGAAGAGACTGGCGTCGAGTCTGACGATGTAGATTTATATATATCATAAGGTGGCGACAAATGTAACCGAGGAATCGCTATCTGCTTTAGTCACTAATTTTTCTGGACAGTAAGCCAGCCTAGCCTTCCGGAGGAACACTGTTTCCGCTCATCAAGTCCTAGCCTGAACAGGTTCTGGCCACTTGTTATCCGTCCTCTTACTTCGTGCCTTTAGTTGCTGACTGCTGTTTACGGCCGTCGAGTCAAGGCTGAGGCTCAGCTTCGACCTCAGTTTGAGCCTGGAAACGAAACTCCAGCTGCTGTCGAGTCCACACGCGAGTATTCAAATGAGAAACCTGTTGTCGGTGCACCTTAATTTTGGAGATTACCTACCCTATTTTGGAGGTTAACATTTTGGGTGTTGACTGACACAGCCTAGAGGTGTAACCGTCTTTTTCAATGTACCCATCCATGGGATCCAAAAGATATCATTCCAGCTCAGAATAAATCCTGCCTTCATCAATGCGTCGAACAACTTGGTGTTCTCTGGGCAGCTTTCTTGTTCTTTGCGCTGACAAATGAAGGGATAGATACTTGCCATCTCTGTTTTCATAACCACCACTAACGTCCAATTTCCCCTTATTTTCTTCTGTTAAAGCCCTTGATGTCGAAACGCATGGAATGCGGGCTTTCAAACTCCCTAGTATCAACTTGTATAAGCGCGGATGATGGCGACAAATGGCGATTGATGTGTGCAAAACCATTTTCTTCTTCATTATTTAAATCCTGAGAACATCCCAGTCAAGATCCTTTTTCTTGTCATCCTTAGCCCATCCTACCGCCTTTCCCTCCCACATCTGATAGAATCAACACAGTCCCCCGTTAACAGTCTCCACGATCCACCTTCTCGAAAATGAAGAACCTGTTCAGTGTTCTGTTGATCACCATCTTTGCCGTCGCATCCTCGGTTGCCATACAAGAGGTCCCGCAGACTAGAGTCGACGCCTCCACACTGGTGTCGTCAAGTGCTGAGACGATTGTGGAGGAAGCCCTTTGGCACAAAAAGCATCACCAGCACAAGAAGTGCAGAAACAAGATCATGGTGCTTCCTTTCCCCAAGTGCGAAAATGAGTGCAAGGCCAAGTGCGAGGTTGGTGGGCAGGAGTGTGATGAAGAGTGCAAGCTCATCGAGCATGATTGCAGGGAAAAGTGCAGGCCTCAAACGGGCGAGTGCAAGGGTAATTGCGAGCACCACAAAGGCGAGTGCAAGAATAAGTGCAAGGACGCCAAGGGTCCATGCAACTTGGGCTGCGACGCGACGGCTGTTGATACATGTACGGATATCGCTGGAATGGACCCAGCCGTAGCCGTAATTTGCCCCCAGATCTACAGCTGCAATGCCAGGTGCACGGTCGAATTCATTGAAGTTGATGGGAAAGAAGAAATCTGCGGTAATATTTGTTCTAGCAGCAATTGCCTAGAGACGTGTACACAGTCAAAGGGACTTCCTCCACGAACTTACTAGCGAAGTGTAATTTCGTGTGCAATTATTGCACCGACGCGTGCTCGGGCCTATCTGGCAATACTCCAGCTTGCGAGATATGCGTAATCAGAGATAACTGCAGGAAGGGATGTGGGAAAGCTGTAAAGGTGTGTGATGAGGCGTGCGAGACTTGTGATAAGGAGTGCGATGATGCATGCAACGATAGGGAGTGGGCATGCGGGAAGGAATGCGAGTCTGGCAAAGACAGGTGCAAGGGGAAATGCGAGCTTGGTGAGCATAAGTGCCAGGAGAGATGCAAGCCCTGTGAGGTCGAGTGCAAGAAGGCATGCCATGAAGACGAGGAGGGGTGTTTCTCCAATTGCGTTGCGTATGAGGGGTCTAATTATGAGTGCAGGAACAAGTGCAAGGGCAACTGCGGGCCCGTGTGCGAGAGCAGGTGCCAACATTGCCACGCTGACAGTGACGCAGACACTGACGCAGCTCTTGCGGATGCGACTGCTCCTGAAGAGGATCCCACCATCGCCGCCGTTTCTGCGTAACCAAAACCCATCGTACCTGTCCCTGTGGCCCAGCAACATTACTGTTAACTCATAGAGCAAAGTTGCAGATCGATGTGTGTACCCTTCCCTTCTCAAAACTTGACGAGGAATATATCCAGAGCTGAAACTTTTTTTTGGCGGCGGCGGTGCACGTTATTAATTTTTTCTGAAATGAAATAATGAAACGGATGAGGGAAGTGAAGGGCGGAGAGAGTGAAGGTATTTAAAGGGCGGAGCAAAAAGGTTGGTAGGACATGTGTGTCAGCAAAATGCATGTTTCAATATATCGATCGCCTTTTTTTCCGCGTAGAAATGAAAATGGTCGCGCACCAGAAAGCGCGATCGTGAAATGAACGCGGGGTGTGATGGATTTTTGGAGTGCTCTCATGTTTATTTTACAAGAACAAAAAAAAAAAAGAGAGAGCGATGGGGGGCAAGATGCTCTCAGCCTATGAATTAACTCGAAATGCACGTCAAATACTTTTTTGCTAATGTGAGGGCGAGGACCAAAAGGCGAGAAAACGAGAGATGGCGTTGCGCATGTATGCGGAGCAGGAGAGAACGAGAGAGCGACTGAGAGCTGGAACGAGGCCCATGCTCCTGGTGGCGACGGCGATAGATTTGCAGCGGCGACGGGGATGCGGCTGCGGAGGGGGGGGGGGTCTCCACTCGCGAAAAGGAAGGGGACGAGGTGAAAGTAAGGTTAGGTTATGGGAGTGCACATGTAAGCAGAAAAGCCAAAATAAAGAAGAAAGAGAAAGAATTGGGCGGGAACACATCGCGACGAGACCATCCAGGCACATCAAGACAATTCATTTCGCTGGTGGCGATCCAGCTCGAGTACAAGTTAGAACTGTGTGTGTGTACCCTCGGCAGGGGAGTGAAATGAACCCTCACCGACCTTCCTCTTCTCTCTTCGCTCTTTTCTCTTCTCTCTTCTCTCTTCTCTCCACCGACGCTTCTCTGCTCTGCTCTGCCCTCCTTCCTTGCATTCATTCCTTCGCCCTTCCTTCGCCCCTCCTTCGCCTGCTATCCAACCGCCCTTCTCCTCCCCTCGCAACAAGCTCGCCTCCTTGCAACAAACTGCCCCTTCCTTTGCTTCTCTTCTCTCGCTACCTCGCTGACACTCCATCAGGATCCCATCCATCTCTCATCCCATTCATCTCCATTCATCTCCATTCTCTTGCTCTCTTCGCCATCCCTTCGAAAACCAACAATACAATACTCCTTTGTTATGTCTAGTCGTCGCGATAGTCCCCCGATTCCCGAGGACAACAGCGCCTCTGCCAGATCGCCATCGCTTACCCGCTCCAGGGCCAGCAGCGGCAGCCTCGCCAGTGTCTCGAGCATCACTAGCCTCAACGGTCTCCTGAGCTCGCCCTCCACCGCCACCGCAACAGCCTCCACCGCGGGCTCATCCACAGCTGTCCTCGCCAACGGCCATGTCACTGGATCATCTAACAGTCTCAACGGACTAAATGGTGGCACCATCCCCACCGCCTCGTCTTCTATCTACTATCCCGCATTCCCTATCCGCAACAAGTCCAGGAGTAAGTCAAGTGCAAACTGTCGCCATGACCGAATATCCGCCATCGACATCATTTCTTTTTGCGAGTGACAGCTGCCAGGCAGGTGCACTGACCACAGTGCAGAAAAAAAGATGCGAATGGCAAGGACAGATGAATCGCATGGTTCATTCTCCGTTGGCGTCATTCGCAAACAAACAACAACGCTGCATCCTCCCAGTTTCTTCTTTTACTCATCTCATTGACCGATCTCTTTCTTCTTTTGTTCCATCATCCACTCCCTCCCAACAGCCCCCTCCGTGAGCTCAACATCGACAATCACTCAGCCCGTCCACAGCCTGCTCCAGACCTCCGGAGGAATCTTGCCCAAGCGACACGCCGCTCTTGTCTCAGCTGCTCCAACGCTCTCAACCGCGTCTGCCACTGCCTCGCTCTCACTAGCTTCGCCCGCACTCTCAACCACGTCCTCACCCACCGGATCTATCAAGTATACAAATATGGCTGGCGGCTCTCTCAGCAACAGCAACAGTGCTACTTCTATCGATTCCTCTGCTGCCAATGGCCGATCTACCGCCTCGAACCCAACCTTGGTCCTAGAGCCGGTCAACAACGGCTTTGCAACAAAGTCCCTTGACTTGCCAGAGAACACCCACGTCAAGATTGGTCGCCAGACAGGCGTCACCACTGCACCCAGCGCAGCTAATGGCTACTTTGACTCCAAGGTGCTCAGTCGTATCCACGCCGAGGTCTGGTCCGAGAACAGCAAGGTACGACGAACAAGCATGAAATATCCAATCCCGGCCTTCTTCTACCCCTTGATTCCGTTCACCAGACGAAAGTAGTCTAGACTTTTCTTTATATACTAAGCTCATCTCTCTCTATTTATCTATCTATCTCTCTTTCATAGGTCTTTATCAAAGATCTCAAGTCGAGTAACGGCACCTTCTTGAACGGAAAGCGTCTCTCTCCCGAGAATGTCGAGAGCGAACCGTTTGAGCTGAACCAGAACGACCACCTCGAGTTTGGTATCGACATTATGGATGACAGTGGTTCAAGTAAGTACTAACAAGCTGTGGGCCAGAGTGGTCATATTCGCAGGGACAATAACGGCAACAGGCGAATACAATATAAGGACCCGTGGTGATCTTTGACAAGAGGTCATTTGTTGCAAACATAATCATTTTCCACCGACGGTGTACGACTGTACGACAAGCGCGATATCCACAGAGTGCATACCAAACTTCACCTCGATTAATGATGTCGAGCGCATGGTCATGGGTTGTTTTCTGCTGATATACTGGACGCCACAATCACCACTTTTATTGACCCAATATATGATTTTGCCCATCTGACCCATACATAGTGCTGCACGAGAAGGTCGCATGCAAGGTCTACTACTTCACCATGTCGTACCCTACTCCAGGAGGGTCGCCACAAGAGTATGGTTCACGAATCTTACGCTTATACAAACAGTTGGACGTCGTTGTTGTTAATCCCATTCTAATCTCGCTATGCTCGCGCACATTTATAGGGCTCATGCGAGACTCAAGTCTAGCTCGCCAACAGAGCCTGGATCAAACTCGCGTCCTGCGTCCGTCACCGGCCAGGGCACCAACATTGATCTCATCATCTCGCGACTTCAAAGTGAACTAACACGGTCACAGGAGACTAATGCTGATCTGGGAGCTCTGAAGCAAGGCTTGGGTGAGCTAGAGCGAACAATCACCGTTTCTGCCAAAGAAGAAGGAAAACAGAGTGGAAGCAAGGGCTCGGATGCCGTCGTTCAAGCTACACAGGCTGTAGAATATCAGAGGCTGCTGGTAGAAAACAATCAGGTACGTACAATGATTCAATCTCTGGAAGGATTTCCTGTACCCCACGACCCTCCAGAGACTAACCTAAATACCCGATGCTATTCTGAATCAATAGGCGTACGCTACAGAGATTGCCAGATTGACCAGGATGCTGGAGGATACCCAGGCGGAAATGAATGCATATGTCCAAAAGATTCAACTTCTGGAGCCATTAGTGGCAGACGATGAGATCTTGAGACGTGATATTGCCCAGAATTCTGCTGAGCTGACAAAGGTCAAGCTAGAGCGTGATCTTGCCAAGGACAGTATGAATGAACTCATCACTGAGCACCAACAAGTGATGGAGAGTCTTCGGAAGGAGCAGGAAACTGCCCTGGCAGTCCTGGAGGTTACCCATAAGGAAAGCCTGGAGTGTGTTGCGCGTGAGACTGCACTGGCACAGGAGCTGTTGATGTCGAAGCATCAGGAGGATCTCGAAAAGGCAATTCAATCTATCGCGGTGCCCGAGGTTGATTCAGCAAATGCAGAGGAAGCAGCTTCTCTTCAGCTTGATGTGTCTTCTCTTCAGCTTGATGTGTCTTCTCTTCAGCTTAATGTGTCTTCTCTCACGACGGAAGTTGGCATTCTGCAGCAGACTGTCGAGAAACAAATCGAGGAGATCAAGGAGCTGAGCTCAGAAAAGGTCGTGTTGACTCGTGAGCTGTCAGAGACAAAGGCCGTTGTGGTCAAAGCTGAGAAGGAGCTCAAGGAAGCCAAGCAGCGCACAACTCAGGAAAACATTGTAGCATTGACACCGACCTCGCCTACAATCAAGGCGGAAGGTGTTATCTGCAAAGAGTGCCTCGGTCGAGCCGCAACGACCACTACGGCAACATCAGTTACTTCTACACGAGATTCCAAGGATACGGTCGCCAGATACGAGTTTTCATGGGCCCAATTTGTGTTCCCGATGAGCAAGAAAGGCCAACCTCTTCCATTCCATCAGGTAAGACTTTTTTTTAAAAAAAAAAATGCAGTCTACTTATGATTGCTTGATATGCGTTTACTAACAAATGGGTGTTCTCTCGGGTAGCAGCCTACGACGGCATTGATGTCGGGAGGATTCATGTTGGTTGGCATCGGTGCTTATGTGTTCTGGAACAAGGGCGTGCGCCCATGAGCAGTCGCAGAACTGGAACCTTGTCGTCTTTTTGCAACGCACATTATGATATCCGGATGAGCAACCTCGTTCCCTTCCATTCTGGCCCCTCGTCCCTGCATGCACAGCGCTTTTCGCCCCCATATACATATTCACGGCCATACACATCATGCTCTCTCCACTCTGTTTTTTTTTTCCCTTTTATTCTCAAAATGAATTGGCACTTGTAAAATATATTTCGCAATAAAAAAAATCACCGATTTTGTTGAAATGCCTTTTTCCAAGTTTTGTGTGGTCGCGCGAACAATGGTATATCAAATATTCATGTATAGGAAATGCTACTCTTCAAACTGTTCAGACTGCTTGAAGAGAAGGTATGCAGAAGAGCCGCAGCGTTGCGGACACTGAGCGGGGCTGTACTTGATCCCAGGACAGGTGTTCCTGAAGCACCTAAAATACCTGTCTCGCGAGAGTAGATTCTTCGTGCAGCTGCGACTGTCGAGGTCGATGTAGTAGAGATTGAATGCGCTGCAGGTAGTGTGCATGCGCTACGTGAAGCGGGAGACGCCATCCATCCTGAAGACGGAAGAGGACAAGGAGCCAGGGAGGTGGTTGAACGCGTGGAGGTTGGAGAGGACGAGTGGATGGGCTGTGGCACAGAAGAGGTCGAGGTTGTTGACGCCGGAGAAAATTCCTGGCGGATGCGGCCACCGTTGAGCAGATCTCCAAAAGGGTTGCTTACTCGGCTAACAAGTTGTTGGTTTTCGGGAGAAGGCGATGTTGTGGAGTTGGTCATGGCGCCGTTCCTGACAGACAATAGGGGAAGTATCGAACTCTTTGCAGCAAGGACACCTACGTTCTGAGCTAGCACAGAGGCAGGTTCCAGAGTCTGAAGATAGTTCCTTCGGGATTGCGTGCTGCTGTAAGTGCTGCTGCCCTCGCTCGTGTTCCATCCTCCATTGCATGGCCTGTCGTGGTCATGCGTGTTGTGGTATGTGGCGGATAAGGACTTTACGAACCGGTTGATTGGAGACGTTGGACATCCCCAGTCCTCGACTGCAACCTCCATGGCGCTGTCCTGTTCTAACCATACCTCGTGCTCATATTTTGCATCCACATCCAAATACTGGAGGGGCTCATTGTCGTCCCATTCACTTCCTGAGCCACTCCAAGACTCGTTTTTTAACTCCTTGTCCTTTACAGTCGTCATTGGCACGGTAGAATTGGTCCTTCGCGAGGAGGACGAATTGCCTCTGTTCAATCGAAACGACCAAACCGAGCTCTGGGTCGGGACGCGAATAAGCTCCACAAAACTAGTGCCGCTCTCTTCATTACCATTGCCCCTTATATTGGGACCCTCCTGCTTTCGGTCCTTTTTCTTGATTGCCAAAACCCCGTCATTCTCCTTGACTGAATCCGTTCTTGACACGCTGGAATTCGAAACGTTACTAGCAACAAAATCTTTCCGGGACCGGAGGACTTGCGTCCTAGGTACAAATGACGCTCTAGAAGGCTGTTCTTTAACCGCCTCGAGGGCTGCGGCTTTTTCCCGTACAGAATTTGGGCTAGGCATCTGCTGGTACTTGTAGGAACCCCTTCTCGATTGCGAATAATGACTTGAGGTGGAAGAGGAAGAAGACCGGGAACTGCTGCTGTCCGCTGAAGATTCTCTGCTTAAATGGATCTCGTATCGTGAAATCTTGTTTTCTCCAGAGTGCGCGGCAGGCGCAGTGGTTGACGGTATCGTACTTGCGACACTATTATAGCCACTCCGGGATGACGCTGGACTTGCTGAGCTCTGGCTTTCGTTGAACCGATTCACGATTGACATGACCTTATTACCTTGCCTCGGGCCTGCTGAGTTTCTCGAACTAGAGCGAGTCGATCCACTCCTACTGCTCCTTCGAGGAAGGCCATATACAAGAAATTCTCTAGTTTGCCTGGGGGGCTTGAAGTCGCCTTCGTCGTCTTTTATAAACTCCTTGGTAAAGCCAGCGTTCTTGATAATCTCTACCTCCGAGGTTTGGTTGATGTGTGTCGGCGCTGACGTGTTCAGATGAAGTGTGCTAGCTTCATGAATATATCTAGAGGAGCTTTCAGGAGTAGAAAATCCGTTGTCTTCGTTACTGGCATCGTTATTACTACTTCCATCGTCGTATTTGCTGCCTTCACTGTCGTTGCTACCGTTTTCGGCTCCAATGCTTCGATTGTCAGTAATACTACTCTCATCTTTGCTTTCGTTATCTCCACGCTCACGGTCGTCCTTGTTACTGCCACCGATGCAGCTGGTATGGTTACAGGCGCTGCTACTACCCTCGCCATTACTCTTGTGGATGTGTGCATCCTCGCCAGTCATCACCTCACCGCCGGCGTGAGAGGTCGCCGTCGATTGAATGGGACCAAATATCCTTCTAAGAGACAATTCGGTCCTTGCTGTAACGCGCCCTAAAACTTCATCCGCTTCCGCATTCCGGTTCTGCTCCCTTAGTCGCTCAATGAGTTGCTCCATATCCGCATAAGCTCGCGCCTCTGCATTCCAGCGCGCCCTCGATAAAGATGATGGATTGGATGATTGGGATGAGAAAGATAGGGATGAAGACCAAGAGAGACGGCTCTCCTTTGACGAAGTGCGGTTGCTGTGGTTATTGGTTGAGTGTTTAGACGAGGATGAAGATGTGGAGGTGGAGGTAGGACCATCTCGGCGCCACTGTTGCTGTTGCAATTGCTGTGCGTCGTGTTTCTTGACGCTTTCTGTTGTTGGCGCGATAGACCTCGTTGGCTTATGAGAAGCGACGGATCTGACAAAGGTAGTCGATTTGACAGGAACTGCAGAGCTAGAGGACGATGAGTCCTTGCCTAGCATTTTTTTTTTTTTTGTTCTTGTGTTAGTTTTTGTTTCGACATTTAGGTCCAATTTAATGACTTTGTTCACGTACTTACCAAATTGCTCAGCGGTTGCTGCATGGGCACGCTGCTGCTGCCGCGTTGGTACTGAGTTGACTTCTGACCCATCTTCAAGGCTCCTTTGTTTCTCTTTTTGCCTCCGCGTTCGCGCTTGTGTTTGTCGAGGCAATGACGCCTTCTTCTCATCCTTCTCTGCCTCGGTCGTCACAATCTCCGGATCTGGACCCTTACTAAACTGCTGGATGAGGTTTTGAACATTCGGTCTTGGTCGATCAATACGGCCCATGCCTCTGCTGCTGCTGCTTTTGTTGTTGTTGTTGTTGTTGTTGTTGTTGTTGTTGTTGTCGCTGTTACCGATACTACCAACATTGCGCGCACTTGTTGCTGTGGTCGCTGTTGCTATTGGCAGAATTACGGTAGGCGCGGTCGCCAGAGGCACAGACGTGACTGCAAAGGTCGTGATTCGACGCGTCAAGGACGTTGTGGATGCTGTAGAAGGAGTCGAAGATCGTGACGAGGACGAAGATCTCGAAAGCACGGAGCTTGAAGGTGTAGGTGCAGTGACGATGATGGGCGGGATCAATACGCTGTCTTTGTTGTATCCTTCGCGACTGCGCCCAAGTTTGTATGATGGTGATAAGAACGACATCTCCTTTCGAGGCAAGACGAGGTCACCTGCTGGGATTGAAGGTTCGCACCGCGGCAGAGGCAGGTTTAAGATTGTGAATTCCTTGCGAGCGATGAACTGTGCTGTTTCGTTCATGTCTTCGAATGACTGCGGTTGTGGACGAACAACAGGAATTGTCCATATCCCATTTCCGGGAAAACGAAGAGGCGAGGCGGGCCTCGATGGAGCAGTGGTCATCGTGCACATAAAAATCGTCCCGGAACCAATATGAAGGCTCGTTGTCGAGGCTGGGCTATGGGACTCACTGTGATCCTCAGTTGGCTCTTCTTCGTTACTGTGGTACTCACTGTCCCATCCTGAGACAGGGCCTGTGTCCTCTCGACCCATCACATCCTGTTCTTCGTTGTCGTGCTGCGGCTTTGTCCAGTTGGCGTTATCTTTGAGTTCAGAGTCGCCCGAGTCCTGCTGGGCTTCTAATATTTCCTGATATTTTGGCTCAGCGCTTGTCCCGTTTGCATCCTCAGGGTCACTTGGCTCCTGGATAGTTTCCACAATGTCTTGCTCGTCGAGTAGGGGTTTTGTCCAGTTTGAGTCGATTTTGGGTTCGGGATCACTTGAACCCTGCTCGGCTTCCTCTGTTGCCTGATTTTCGACACGAGTCTTTCTTCCGTGGTCTCTTGGTTCGGGTCTTTCCATGTCCTTTTGAGTTCCCTCCACAGTCTGATCTCCAAGCTGGATTTGCACCGGACTATCTTCTTTTCCGAGTATGCTTTCGTCGTTCCAAGTGTCTCCCAGGTCCTGGCCTTCAAACTGAGCCTCTGTCCAACTTGTAGCTTCTTCGGGGTTAGGGTCGCTCAGTTCCTGCTCGGTTTGTTCTACATATTGGATTATAGGCTGCCTCTCGGCCGAGTTTGCTTCCTCGTGCGGGGATGTCTCTTCTTCCTGGCTTTCATCCACGGATTTTCTTTCAAATTGGGCCTTTGTCCAGTTTGTATCGTCTTCGAGTCCGGGGACATCTGGTTCCTGGACAAGTCCCTTCGCCCCTTGCTCATTGAGTACGGAACCCGCCAAGGCTGCATCGATCCCAGGTTCATGTCCATTTAACTCATGCTTTGTTCCTTTCGTAACCTGATCTTCAGACTGGGTCTTTGTCCAGATTGCGTCGTTTTCAGGTTCAGGGCCTTCCAACTCCTGTCGAGCATTCTCCTCAGCTTGGCCTTCGAGCTGAGTCTGCGCCTGGTCGTCGTCCTCTTCTGAGAGATTCACGGACTGATAAATGTTACCGATATCGCGATCTCCAGTTTGAGGTCTTTGCTCAATTGAGCCATCCTCAGGGTTAGCGCTGTTCATCTCCTCGGATTCTCCAACAGCCTGATTATCCGGTCGAGACTTTTCCCAGTTTGACTCCTTTTCAGATTCTGAAGCCTCAGCCGTCTTCCCGGATCCGTTATCCCTTCCGACAAGCGACGAGCCAAAAGTCAACCAGAAATCCTGAGCGCCGGTTTTGCAATACCGCTGGATCTGTTCCAAGAAGGTAGCAGCCACTGTTCCGAACTGTCTCAACACCGCGCCATGCACGCGTCTCTGGAACGACGGTAACTGCGGCAACAGGATTAGTGTCACTTTACAGAACCTCAGCGCGAAGACCATGCTTGATTCCAAAAGTTCCTCGGCCTCTTTAAGGCGCTCTGGAGATGCCGCTAGCTCGGATTGTGTGAGAGGAGGAGGAGGAGGAGGAGTAGATGACGAGGTGTGGCACGTCAGAAAGAGGGTGTGCGACTGTTGCTGGAGGTGGCGGGCATGATGGGAGATGGATTTGAGGACGGGGAAGTATTGGGGAAGTGGGATAACGGGGTCCAACTTTGGGAGCGTTGACAGGAGGTCGAGTCGTGATGCTACAGTCATGTTGACGGAGGGGTGCAGGTGTTTGGAGATCTGAATAACGAGAGAGAGAGTGTGTGTGAGAGAGAGAGAGAGAGAAAGGAAAAGAGACTGGGTGTGGCGGGTAGTCAGGGCGAAAAAAAAGTTAGAATAAAAAAAGGCACTCGTGTGGATTTATGGTTCTTTCATGTTCACATCTATCCCTGGCGTCCACCACGAGGAGTCTTTCATCGTCTTAAAAATATAGTTGTTCTCTTATGGCAAGGGTCGATTGAGAAGTATCGTGGAGGTTGATTGAGGGGTCCCTCGCGGTTGCGTCGACACGGTTTTTTTGGTGCGGCAAGGCCCTGGGACAAGGAGGGCAAGCACAACAAAGCGCGTCGCAGCCCTTCCGCCCTTCCCAGGAACAACAGCGATGATCCACGGCATTTAAAAAAAAAAAAAAAGAGAAATGTTTGTGAAACGCGTGATATGATTGGTGCGACCATTGCCAAACACCACTGATGACATGGAGGCGCGTCTCTTTTTCTTTTGAAACGGACAGAAAAAGACTGGACTATACCCTTAATAGTATCAAGTTTTCAACTCATGTCCGCATCTGCAAAGAGTACAACATTCCTCGTCTTTACGTATTTAGAGTACGCTTGTATTTCGATCTTCATTTTCTATTATTATTCGATGGTGGGGTGATTTGGCATGCAGTAGGTAAAAAACAATCCCGGTCATTTTTTTGGGGCGCCAGGACAATTCGTGATTGCAGCTTTGAGAGAGAGCGAGAGAGAGAGAAAAGAGAAAGGGTTCGTTTATGCTGATAGAGTGGGATTGGAAGAATCGTGGAATTAGAGAGAAAGCCTGGACACAGTTGGATTGAATTCAAGGCTGGCCCGATCTGCGCGACTTATTCAATTCACACGATACGATCGACAGCTATTGTGCTGGAGCAAGTGAGATGGGATGATCGAATGTTTCTCCTCCTTGGGTTGCCGGCGAGGGGTTTGTAGGGAGATGCATGAAGACAAGGGACAAGGGAGGGCCGTCTCTTCATGACTTTGCGTATCGTACAATCCTGCACCCCTCGATTCTGCCGCACCTTTGAGGGAGAAAGAGACAGGCAAGAAACAAAGATAGAAAACCTCCTTTCCCTTGGCTGTGTTTGCGCGTTGCAAATTCGTTACTGTTGTCCGGACGTACAAGGGACAGGTGTGTTGCGGCAGAATTTATTTGTCTTGGTTACTGCGAGACGTGTGCAATGGGGTGTGCAATCGAGGTGCGATGTTTTATTATGGCCTTCCGCTCCAGCTCGTCCTAATCAGTCAGTCCATCAGTCCATGCAATCACTTCCTTCCATCCACCCCAGAGCAGCATCTCTTCTCCTCTCTTGCTCTTAACTCATCACCCTCGCTCTTTTATTTTATTGTCCTCCCTCTCCTTCGCACTGCGCACTGCTATTCGCCTGCATAGACAGAGCCAAAGCGTCTTTGCCTTTTTGCCTCTGCTTGGTCTTGCTTTGCTTCTCTCGTCTTTCATTCTCCCATCTCCTCCTCATTCGTCAGCTCCTCTTCCAGTTACCCTTTCAACCACGCCCTCTCTCTCTCTCTCTCTCTCCCTCTCTCTCACTCTCACTCTCACTCTCTTCCCCTCACACACGCCTTCTCTCGCCTCCATACCCTCTCGCCTTCATAGCCCTCTGCGGTCCTCTTCCCGAGCATGTCCTCCGCAAATAGGTCACCTCTCTTTACGCCCTCCTCGACCCTTTCCGTTGCCAACGACCAATCGTCCCTGAAAGACAACCTTGGCCCCCTGGAGACAGAACCAAAGGCAAAGCACTTCTCACAGCCTTACAATATGCATTCTATCAGCACAGAGAGTCTGCCCGCCCTCTTTGGCGCTACCTCCCTCCGACGGACCAACTCCAACGTCGTCTCCAAGACCCGAGCAAGCAGGGGGACCTCTCCAGCCCCCAGCGTCGGTCTCAGTCAGTCCACTCCCTCCTCGCCGTCAGCTACACCAGTCGCAACTACTCAAACCCCTTCATTACAGAAAGCTAGCGCTTTCCCTTCCACTACTTCAGTTCCTTCGCAAACCACATCAGGATCAAGTGTACCAGGCTCAACAAAAACAGCAGTGACCTCAGCGACAAGACGACTACCGATCGATATGATTCCAGAAAACTTTGATCTGGGCGGGAACCACGACCGCAGGCCGAGTAGCTGGGATATCATGGACATGATTGCAATTGATCAGCTTCGGCAATGGATGGTGTGCTTTTGCGTCGTCAACTTTGATCTTGAAAAAGGACAAGGCAAGTTGGCTACTCTCTCTCTCTCTCTCTCTCCCCACACTCTTTCTTTTTCTTTTTGTGTTCAAAACAAAGGAACAATGACATGATCGGTCAACAAAGTACACGGAGGAAAACAAGGTGCTTTTTGTTTGTTGGTGGATCAGGACGAGCAGAAGAGAGCAAGAGAGAATTCGGCCTCTTTTTTTTATTGTTTTTTTAAGGTTGCACTCCTGGTCGGGTCACATCACCGAGAGGAGCATCAGGTCATGCTCTTGTGTCGGGCATATTACGTTGGGGTGTTCCACTCGCTTGTCAGGACACAAAGCGAGGGTTGTATCCGACAGGAGAACATCGACCCATTGACCCACTGGCGAGCAGTAGCCGGCGACCAGGACATGGTCAGGGGGGCCGGCCTGTGTGAAAGCACATGGGGGCTATTGAGGATGGGCTGCGACCATCCGTGTGATGATAATGATAATTCTATTTAAATTGCATATCGATCCCCGCTCAAATAAGAACATCATCAATTGGAACCTCGGTGGCACCTAAACAAGATCCACATGCGCCATCCGCATCTGTCGAATTGTATCCACGCACCACTCACACGGTCTGTCTCTCTATCTCTCTGCTCTCAATAGCCATCGAGTCGGTCTACCCACCCTCAGAGTTCACGCCAGAAGAGAGCAAGAACATGTAGGTCACGATTTTTTTCCCCCCTTTTTGCATACACACATCAAAAAGCGCCCGAGCGTAGCACAGATCACGTCTCGGAGAGACAAAGGAGGGGACAGAGCACATCCAGCACGGGCACTGACGTCGATTGTCCCGACATCTTTTTCTCAAACTCTCGGTTTCCCCCACAGCTGCTTCTCATCATTCCCGGACTCTAATACCTTTGACGTCGGCGACACTGTCTTCAACTTCCGCATCCGATCCACTACTGCTGGAAGAGCTGCTACTGGTATGATCTCCGGAAGACAAAGCGTCGAATGAGTCGGTACCTGATTACAAGTCCTCCCTTGATGCTTACACGGTGGCTATTACCTATTACCTCTATTAGGCCCAACAACGGATGCTGGGTTCTTGTATGGATATGTTTTTTTCAGACAGAAGCAGGACCCTTCTATCAGGAGAGGCTATTTCCAGAAATCAGTCGTACTCCTCTCACAACACCCCTTCATCGGTCTCTTCTCAAAGCTCGTTTCGGTCCTGGGACCAGCCTACTTTGAGGTGGGAAAACCCATGCTGGAGGCAGCCTTTCATAACATTGCTACATGGAGAACCCCAACAACAGACAGTCTGATGGAGCTACCCTTCATGGGCACGGTCTATCAAGTGCAGCTCGCCAAACCACACCAACCTCAGCTACTCGAAACAGCGCCTTTTGAGATTGCAACCTTTCAACCAGATACCCACATCCTGTCGTCTGTCCCCATGAATGGCGGGTTGTATAAGCATTTCCAGGACCTTATTCCTGACCTTTGGCTCTGCTGGGAGCTGATGACATTAGCAGAGCCCATCATGCTCATCGGTACATCGCCAGAAGTGTGCAGTGAATCTGTCGCCTCGCTCGTAGATCTAATCAACCCTGTAAGTGTGCGCAGCGTCGAAACCTATAATAGATGGAGAAATAGCAGCTGAGGCGCGCAACATGTATACTCACCCGTTTTGTTAATATAGATTCCATACTGCGGCGACTATCGACCATATTTTACGATTCAGGACACGGATTTTAAATCATTCTGTAAC
The DNA here is from genome assembly GCA_025201705.1 of Dissophora ornata. NCBI lineage: Eukaryota > Fungi > Mortierellomycota > Mortierellomycetes > Mortierellales > Mortierellaceae > Dissophora > Dissophora ornata. The sequence goes on along the minus strand of MU616693.1, from coordinate 32,172 downwards.
AAATCATTACCGCCTAGCAGCATTGTTCTGGGAGTAACGAATCCATTCTTCGTGAAGACGCTGGAGCATTGGCCACATATCGTCAAGATTGGCAAGCCCATGAACAGGAGACCAAACAACAAATTGATGAACGACGGAAGCGTTGGAAAGACAGTTGGTAGCCCCCGACTCGGCAAGCCGAGCTCTCTGGAGTTTGTACAGGTAAGCGAGGAGACATGCAAACAATGCAGGATGGGTTGCGGGGTAAAACATTTCCTTTGCTTGGATCTAATCCGACATCATGGATAATATAGGGTGTTGTAAGTAAGCGCAAAGGAGTTATTGCCAAGGATACAAACTTGCTCCGTATGCTAGCAGAGGCAACAGCAAACAGATCCTCGCCAGGTATGTATACATTGAATCACACCTGCCACATCACCTGGAAAGGATCTTCACTAGAGATATTTATTTGAAAAAAGTATTCACCACTAAATACTGGCTTTTGGTTGTATAGAATATTTGCTGGACAATATCCTCCGGAATCATTTTGCGACCCTGACAGAAAAGTTCTTGGTGCCTCTTAATCGCTATTTCGCCACACTGGTGCCCAACGACATGTAAGTCATTTTCCGTTGTTGCCTCGCATTGAAACAAGGGTCTTTAGGAACTGGGACTAATGCCTATATGTATACATTTGCCAAATCAGATCGCTATCGTCCACATCACAGTTCCCTCATATCGCCCCTTTCAAACAGCAGACGTTCCTCAAATTTCTATCCAAAAACCCGCCCGCCATCGCTTTTAAAACATCGGCGTTCAAGTCCAACTCGGAGGCATGTCAAAGTTTCTACAAGGATTTTTTGAAATGCGGCAACTTTGCGACGTGGTTGCGGTTACGCACTATCGCGGCCCAAAACGAGCTCAGGAAACGCTATCTCGAGATTCTCAGCCTGGGCGATGTGGTAGGATGGGTCAGGGGCCGGAATGAAGTGGAGCTCGTGGACTTGTTGGTTCGGATGAGGGAGGAACTGGGTAGCTCTGCAAGTAAAGGCGATCTTTTTAGCCTGAAGCCAAAAAAGGTTCGGGCTCGGCCAGCATTGTCTAGGGAAGACTCGTACAACTCGGCCAACAGGACTGGATCAGATCCCTCTGTAGATTTTGGAGGATCATGGTCAGGTGATTTGACAGATGGACTCCACCGGTACACGAACGGGCGGCAGGGAAGTGGAAGCAGGAGCGGAAGTCCGAGTGGCAGCGGCAGCGATGCAGAGTCGCGGACGACTACACCCCCGCCGGATTCAATGTCAAATAACCGGCCAAAGCTCTCGCCGTCGACACCTCTGCCATCGAATGGCTATGCTGGACCAAAAGCCATTCCCACACAGGGTCTTTCAGAAACAAATGGGCTGTACTCGAATGCGTCATCGTTCAGCTCGAACTCTTCTAGGACAGCTACGCCATCACGATCGTCGTCGTCGTCTTCGCTGAACGTGGGATGGATCGAGGTCAGGAGCAAGGAGAGAGAACGAGAGCCACAAGGGCAACCGCAGGGCAACAGTCGTGAGTCTCGAGAGCAGAGCCCAGAGAGACAGCGCAGGCGGTATGCACCAGAGTCGAGTGCGATCAAGGCGACGATGAAGCAAAAGGAGCAACTTCGAGATCAGATCCGATTGCTGATCGAGGCACTGCCGGTGGATCTACGAGAGTCGCTGCTGGCGAATGAAGCAAAGAAGAAGTCACTGGCTGTAGGATCTCAATAGAAGGGTGGGGGCAGTGGAGAGGAGGCTCTTACTCTGTTGTATCTAACTATCCAACTGTAAATATATGACCGCAGTGATGCACGCATGGTAAAATGCTTGGTGTGCTGTTGTTAGTATGCTGTTGTTTGTGTTGTTGGTATGCTGATGGTTACGAGGTCTGTGCCAGCGAAGGAAGGGTGGACTGCGCCCAGCACACACCTCTTTCACCTCCCGAAACTACGTGAAGTCAGCAGATGATGAGCACGCACTGCAGTTTTGCTCGAAACAGGATCTTGCTGGAGGATCTTGCTGCGATTAATGCCAATTATGCTCTTCGCGGTTACGACATCCAATACCAGCGCCTTAGCCTTGTCGCATCCTGACAGCGCAAGAGGTAGAAGCCCCTTTTTAGTCTTGTGGTAGGTGACTCGGAAATCAGGACCCACTGCGGCAAAAAAAAAAAAAAAAAAAAAAAAAAAAAAGTGGGTCTGGGGTCAGTGGGTCTGGGGTCAGTGGGTCTGGGGTCGGAGTGGAGCAGGTGGAAAATCTGCTTTACTATGGTCTTGCCAGATCGGTTCTTACTTAGTATTATCATGTGGCTTTTCCTACTGCACGCTGCTGATGAAGCAGAGGCTGGAGATGGGCAAGAGTATGGCAGCGACGACAGCAACTATAACGATCCATTGTCGTCAGAGAACAACACTGGCGAGCCCTCAATAGCGTCGATGGAGCCTCCAAAGCGAGTGGTTAGGATTGCAGATCCAGGTGAGCCATCATCGAGGTTGCACCACTCGCACTGGACCATCAGGGACGAGGACGTATCAAGGCGCTGATGGACGTTGCAGCGACTGGAGGAGATCCTGTAAGTATAGTGTGTATAAGTTAGTGTCGCATTGTCTCTGCTGGCTTGAGAGTGTACATTCAAAATATTAACCGTGTTGCTCTTGTGGACAACTGAATTTCATCTTTACATGGAAAGTGATTCTCAGGCTGACAAAGTGGGACGTCCATGCAGAGTTTCCCGCCATCCTCTGCAAGCCCATCCGGTGCCCGCAAATCCTGTTGTACATCTCTGAACTCTCGATGAAGGCTTGCTACGAGAACCACAGCAACACGATAAAGGAGTGGAGGCGGCTGGAGAGAGAGTACCCGGAGAACTGTGAGGAGGAGTACAGCGCACTTGTGCACTTGGCTCGGTCACAACTGGAGCACCTACTCCTTGGTGCAGAGCTTTGGAGTCCGCTACAGTACACTGCCAAGAAAAAAACAAGGACTCCTTCTTTTGTAATATCGTCAAGCCCCTCTTGCATGCCACATTTGGGGAATATGAAGGTATTAAGACCCGTGGGAAGGGAGATCACCTCAGCTGCAACCCAACCCTTGACAAAGAGTTGTTGTTCCCCGATTACTCTGTCACGATTGATTTCCTCGTGGTCTGTGAGGCAAAGTCTCCTGGCGCATCACAGAAGGAACTTGATGCAGGCTATATCATGCTTCCGAACATGGTGAAGCTGAGTCTTGACCGCCAGATAATACAGGACTACAGCAAAGCCACAGTCTTTGGCTTCCACGTTCCGGGCTGGAAGGTTCCAGTGTTCTAAATGTGTCTAAAGCATGAGGCCATATGAGTCCAAGTCGATTGGGCGGTTTGACTTGATCACGGACAGAATGCAGCTTTGCAAGCTGATAAACATATGTCCCATCCTACTGGAGGACAAGGTAAGCTATGTGGAGAGAAGGGAAGGCAAAAAAAAGCTTCTTTGACGATGACACTTACTACTCATCATGTCCAATGTTTAGAATATGATGGAGGCGTCAATGAAACATTTGCAGCGGTTGTCCTCCTCCAGGACATTACCCAAGGCTCAGTTAACAAGACCATCGTATGATGCCAGGCCAATGTATAGTACTCCCCGGCATAGTTAGATGGCTTCGTGCAAAAAACAAAAAAAAAAAAAAAATCTCTCTCAATAACTACGCGATTCGATTCTATCTGTTCTGGATCGTTGGAGGCAGTGGTCGCATGCGAGACTTTTTTCAGATCATTTGCGTTTGTTTTGATTCATCTATATCGCTGCTAATTGCCCAGGAATTCACCATCCTTTGACTTTACGCGCACTTTTTTCTTACGTGATTTTGTGAGAAAAAAAATTCTTCATCGCAAAGCTATCTTTGCTCTTGAGCCATTCTTGTAATGCTTTCTTTACTCGAGTACAGCAGTAGATCTCAGAAAAGCGGACCCTGGATACGTTCCATTTGTCTTGTCTTCTGTAATCCCTGACAAGAAGCCCTTGGCCTTCTCGACGAAGCGACGGACATGAGATCCTTACCCTTTATTGGCAGGAAGTTTGGCAGTGTAGATGGACAAGAGAAGTGTGGATAGGAACTGCAATGGCTCGTTCTTTGGGTCAATCTTGTCGTTGTACTCATCAAGTTCTCCTTCAGCCTCATCATTGTTGTCTGTCATTGACTCGGGAGCAGAGTTTGTCGAGGAGGAACCTGTGTGTCTCATCGACACCTTGAATTGAAAGGTGCTCAATGTACTGAGGCGATAGCTCTCTGGCAGGTGCGTTTGGCAGGCTTTGATCCTTGTCTATGGGCCAATAACTCGGATGCCCTCCACTTAGGGAACAGGTCCACAGGCACCTGCTCAACGCGGTCAGGGTTTATGAAACTAAGGACTCGACGGCCCCGGCCGCGAGTGCAGCTCTGCCAACAAATCCTAGGACCTTCCTGGAAAACTAGTCACATAACCGAGAAAAGTATCAAATGAAATTGTCCTGCCTCTGAAAACTGAATTGTGGCTTACACGACTACGAAACGAAGTCATGAGTGAGTCTGTGTCTTCTCTCTTCACCGAGAAAAACGACGCGTTTGGGCTCGCATCTTGCATTCACAAGGGAAGTGCTTGAACTTTGGTTTAGTCTTTTTAAATTTTCTTTATCCATTCTGCAGGGTGTCTGCCCACCGGGTTCTGAGCCGGTCTGTCACCATTTGCATCATAATGATTTAGAGGAGATGGGTACCATGAATATGGAATGGCTGAAACGCGAGTCGAACTGCATGCGGGCGGAGTGCTATCACTTCACCGCCGACTGCGCTTAATAACCTCCTCCTTGCCGAGGCGCAAGATGCAGTATCATCGATGGACTGGTCTTCAACAGGCCAGACCCGGACGTGTGCTGCCCAACTCTAGCCACGAAGGTAGAGTCTGGAGGCATCCTTTCCTCAACGGATAGGATGGCGGTGCTCGCCCCATGCCCTTGTAGTCCACACCTCTTTTTTGGTTCTTTATTGTCTTTTTTTTAACAGGTGTGGGCGGCCCGCACAGGCGCAATGCAGAGCAATAATCGTGTTCTCACTCGTCTTGATGAGAAAAGTGCCAGTTACTAATCCGTGTTTTAATGACGCTAGGCCATACGATGATGTGTATGCTGTCTGGCATCAGATCACCACAGCAGCAATGCCGTGGGAAATCATATCGCAATAGTTCACAGGATAATCCGCAGAAGTTCGCAGTTGTTTGTGGAAATCAAGAAAATATACAGAAACGGCAGCATCGAGCCAAAAAAGGTACAGTAGAAATCAGCGTACTAGCCCTTCATGCAAACCATATTTACATTGATAGCTTGACTCTAATAGCCGAAAGCTTTAAAGACGATGGGGCTCGTGTCAGATGGATCACCTACAGAGATCGAAGCATCCTGGCCATCGAGAATTTCATACTCCTGAATCGTTACAGCAAGAGCCATCGCAAGACGGTCCCGATGATAGGCGCGGAGCAGCCATTCATCTCATTCTCTGAGCGAGAGCTCTGCAAGGAAAGTAATCGCCGTGGTATTGTTCTTGCAAGTCTTGAAGAGTTGTAATGTGTCTACCCAGAAGTGCTTGAGCCGGTCCCGCACCATTTGCATCTCAGGATTTAGCGGTGCGAGATAGCCATTTTGGTTGCTGAAACGTGGGTCGAATTTATGCAATATAACTGCTATCGGTTTATTGCCGACTGTGCTTAATAACCTCCTCCCTCCCTTGGCGCAAGATGCGGCTCGTTCTTAAGCTGGTCTTCAACAGACTCGGCGAAATGCGGTCTGCCTTACTCTAGCCAGAAAACAGAGGTCTGGAGGCACCATTTCTTCAACAGACTGGGTGGTGGAGCTCGCCTTCCTGTTTTTGTGGACTCCATTTTTTTCATTTTTTTTTTTTAGTCCCACAGTGATGCAGTTGCTGCCCGAATCTAGTTGCGCACTGTGCGTTCTCTTGACAAAGTAACCAATCTAACTCCATAATTATATCTCCATGTCGGGTGGTGATCATACTGGTGCGGGTTGTTGTATTTTATACCTTTCATATTTTCTTCGGGGTCGGGCACAAGACATCCAGAACGCCGTAGGAGACAGCCATGGCAATCCAGTGCTAGAAGGCCTATCAACAGTGATATCGCCAGAGCTGGTGGAATCTAAGAGAAGGGTAATAACAAACAATTTGAGCCCCAAAGTTTTGGCTAGAAAACAAGGTGGTGGAGCTATTCGATCTTCACTTCGACATTTTTTTGGTATAGCTAACACCTCCCCGCTATGAAGCTATTCTTCGGCTTCCTCAATCTCTTCCCGTTCCTCATTAGGGTATATCCATTTGAGTGTGATCGACGGTCGTTGGTACTGTGCTTTTGGCGATGAAGTTGATGCAGGGCGCAGCACGTTCTTTCAACCATCATCTTTGCCCAGATTTCAGTGACAGTTTTCGGCCTGCTCCATCACTTTCACCTCACGCGTTCCCATCGAAGGTAATGTGTCAGAGTTGTTTTCTCCTCATGTGGAAACATCTAGTCAACAGCAGCCTGGCCTCTTTAGCTCCAGCAGGTGCATCAGAGTAACGTCGTTCCCTGCCGAGCGAGAGGTGATTGCGACGATGGTGGTCTTCAGTTTGGCTTTGCATGGCATGAGCTTGATGGCGTCATGTGCCCTTTCTGTTGATTTGCGCTTCTAATGCCCGACAAAGCGTCATACCGATAACATATCACATACTAATGCTCTTGCTATACCCTATCATCTTCTGCTCATGGCATCTGATCCACACGTGGACTGGGCACTCGACAAGAGAAGCGACAAGGAGCATGTCACATTCCGAACTTCGTGAAAAGTTTCAACTTTCATGTCAAGGAGAACACAAACGAAGCTTACTTGGCCCTCATTGACTTTCCCCATATCCACGGGAAATGGCAAACAAGTCTCCGTAAATCGTACAAGGCCTTCCGAGAACGGAGCGAGGATAATTTCTGGGAATGTCATGCTCTGGATGTTACCGATCGCCAGCTGCTCGTCAACAGTGCAACTGTCGCCAAGAAGGCGGGTGTCATGGCTCTGGGTGCGGGTCTTCGGGAGGCGGAGTCTGGGCTTAGTAGGTACCCTTCCGGCTTGCCGTCAGGCGACAATGCATCTGAAGGAGATGTGGAAGTGGCAGGTATGACTCTTGCAGTTTCTCTGATTGTGTGATGATGACACAAGCAAAGCCGTGGTGCGGTTTAAGTATAATTGACTTTGACCCATGTTCTTCCAGCCGAGAGAAGCGCATTAAGTGCAGCAACGGCGGCAGCATCGACCCCAACGAAGGCAGCATCGATCCCAACGGCAACACGTAAGGGCCATTTGGCGTTCCAACCTGGTGTTGGGCTCTGGCACAACGTACCTAAGTCGCACCTCCCTTTTTATTTCCACGACGATTAGGAGTCTTCTGTGGCTGGTACCTTCAGGGACCACTTAAAACCTATTGGTACCGATCATCAATAAAAACCCTCTCTTGTTCTCGTTGACTTCATTCGTAAGTTAACCCCTGGAGATGGTCCGAATCTCTTTGCATTTGTTTTTTTCTGGACTATGGGTTATTTGAGGAAAACTAAAAAAAACCTGTTTTGTATATTTTTTCAACTCAGCTTCGACTGAACAACCAACGCGACGAGGCCTTTGATGCGTTGTAAGTTACGCTGGTAACTACACCCTTTAATTGTAAACCTATGTCGTTTCTTACGTAGCACCGAGCATTTACCATTGGAGAAGGATAGTAGGATTGCTGAGGAGAGATTTATTGCCAGCTATGTTTCACCGATAATGCAGGGAACGATGAGAGCCAGCGGCAAGGTCGTGATGCAATTGTGAGTATTTATCCCTGCCTGCTCTTGACCCTATTTGATATGGACTATCATGTACTGCGGCTCCATCTCAATTATTGTTGTCTACTTCTTGCTGTATATAAAGCCCCAACACCGAGAGCACTACTCAGAAAGATGAGAGTATAGGCGCCTACCGGCCAGACATACTTGGGAAGGTTGGTGGCCGAGAGCTTCTCTTCGGAGAAGTGACAGGTCCTTGTTAGGAAACACATGGCGCAAAGAATGCATGGGATCTTTATAGGCTCGCCAGATTCGGTAAATCCTCCCTGGAACCGAACAATCCCATGGCACCATTGATGCAAATCATCAATAGCAGGGGCGTCTACATGAGAATGACGGTTAAGAGCCGAGGAATGTTTCTTCTGTAATACATCGGAGGATTCGTAATCCTAACGTCGGTGGACATGACCCCCTTGTTGCCTGGGACAATCCAGACACTCTCGACAGCCAAGGTAAGAAAGTGATTATCAAATTCAGGATATGATCCTTGAATCTTTGACTAATGTCATTTCATGCAGGACGACGTGGCAAGATTAGTGAAACACAGCCCAAGCAAGCATAGAAGGAGCTGGAGTTTTCTTGATCTTCGTGCTGCGAAGAAACTGTTGGTCTAGCTTCGTGGAGACGGTTGGCTGTCCAAGATTTGAAGCAAACAGATATTAGGAACCGTCTTTCAGCAACTCTTCAACCTCTTCAGTTGCACTTACCATCATTAGCACATATTCTCACTTGCATAAAGCATCATTTTCACATCTTCATTTTCACACGTCTTACAATAATATGGTGTAATTTCAAATAGCCAAGTACTAAAGTACTGGAAACGTTGATAATACGACAGTAGTTTCGGATGTCAAAATATTCACCACCCAGCGAAAAGGTAAAAAATAAGTGAGATAACGGAAAGTTGTTCGCTTGCAAAGGGAGGAAGACAGTTTTCAGTTGCTCGACCTGTCTTCGTTTCGCCAGATATCCCTTTGACTGAGCCCATTGGGTGGGCACGGAATCCATGCAAGCGTGTGCCATTGGCCTCTGCAAAGGGTCTAGGTGGATTTCTATGGATGAGAATGTCTAAGTGTTTTACTACTGCGATTTACGTGGCTATTTAACTGTCATTGAAACACTGCCAAGGACATTGGTGTTGCACGTTGTTTGTGCATCGTCTTGAACAGTAACATGTAGTCTAATATGTGGATGGTGGCGTCAACAGATAAAGAGTAAAACACCAACAACCAAGTGCCACGAAGTAAGGTTATTACCCCACACGCGATGTGGAAGTAATTAAGGTTGTCGTGTGCAGCTTCACGGAATGACAAAGGTTCCGATCGGACTATAGTCATCTAGTAATCCCCTGGATACCATGCCTGTTGCTGAAGACTCCTGTCCGATCACTTGAGAGTCATAGGCGCCGATGTCGGGACGCCAAGGAGCACCAAGAGTCATGGTAGCCAGTAAGGTTTCCGATACGGTCCGGTGTCAGTTTCCTCCTCCTCTATCGACATTCACTTGCTCATTCCGAAAAAAAAAAAGAAAAAAAAAAGAGAAAGAGAAATTTGGAGCTCGAGGAAGGTTACAAATCTGTCTCGATAAATAATAAAAGCCATGCACTGGGCCCTACCAACGAGGTTTTCGTGGTCACATTTTTCCCACGAGGTTTAGTTGAAGGCGATGGAGTTGGCATTCGAAGTTGCGAGGAACATAATTACTGAGATGGCTAATGATCGAAAGGTACTCTCATTCAAAGCAAATTTTTATTCTGATCTGATTATTGATTATTGTCACTCCATAATTGTAGATATAGATAGGAACCTTCTTCTTTCTTACTCCTGTCCCGATTACGTCAAGCGCAGGTTTACCCAACAGGGAGCCTGTGCTTCCTCAAGGGCCACAGGAACCGATTGATAATCTCGAAAATAATTACGATGTCTCTCTTGAAAATTTACTTTCGCCGCATCTCCGTCTCCAACTACAGACAATGAGATCTGAGCGACAGGAAGAACAGAGAAGAACCAGAAAAGCTGAGGTTGAAGAGGCATTTCAGGAATGTGAACGCGACATGGTAAACTCGTACAAGATAATAGTTGATGCCCTTCGCGAGAAAAAGAAAAGACAATGTACGCTGCAATACTTTCAAAGCACGGCGGCAGGATTGGAGAGGGCAACACTCGAAGTCCAAGGATGTAACACTGTTGGGGTGGGGCGCAAGTGCCAATGAATAAATGTTTTGTGTCTAGTATGCCATGGCGTGGTGTTATTGACAAAGCTTCCAATTCCAGGAGGCTTATTTCTAACTCCAAAAATACTTATTTCCATAAAAATTTCAACCAAGGGGGGAATTCTCGCGCCCATTGTCCTGGATTCGGTGCAACTGTAATTCAATTATGTCAACACAAACCTCGCTCGGTCCTGATATGTATAACGATGGACGATGGTACTACTATTATGTCACGCTGCAGGATTGTGTGCTCGTTTTCTCATGTTGAACCTCTTATTCTCTGGGTCACAGGATTCCTATATCACCGTCCTTCACTCCCGGAAGTGGTGATGGATATTCGTGGAATGAATTTATCAAGGCTCAGAGAAAGAGTGCAGTTTCTATCCACACATTGCCTGAGAATCGGAAGCTGATCCTGAAAAAAGCCGGTGCTCTACGTCAGCTGGAGCCAACGTCTAGTGATATTTATTTGGACGGTCTCTAGAAGAAGTTCTGCGTCGTCCCCAAGGAACAGCCTTTGATGATTTGACATATCTTGAGTTTTATGGAAAGTTTCGTAAGTCTTCACAGTGCAGCGAGATCACATTCGACGGCTTCCTTAAACATGGACCAAGTGTTTCCCCGCTACCACTCTTCCTTGGATATACTGGATACCCCGCGAATGTATGGCGTACAGGAGCAAATCGAGGACATCTCTTCTATTCCGACCCACTGGTTAGGGTTGGAGGGGTAGGCGCTGCCGTGCGTGGTGTTGGGTTGTAGAAAAATCAAGGCCGATCCAATGATCGAAGTAGCCGGGAATGTTTGACGGACACTCTCGCTTGCTTGCGCCGCAGCACTTGCGATGGCAGAAGCAAATGAGCCGTGACCCTCCGAGCGTCAGTTACAGAGCGGCATTGGATAAATCCCGCCCGCAATTGATCGCGGCTGGATCGCATTTCCATTTATTAATTCTATTTGGATCGAAGTGCCCTCGGAAACGCTCATCATTTGCTGCACATGTGCGAGTCCCTGGCTTGTTTTTAACCTTTCGGCCAGGCTCGATCTCCCCCTCCACCATCTACAGACAGTGCCCCAGAGACACATGCTCCTCTCGTCTCTCCTCGATCCTCGTCCTTTATAAAGAACCCGTCCGCCTTCTCTCCCATCAGTCCTCCTTCATTCACACATTCACATTCCTCATCTCATCCCACGTCCGTGTGCATTGCTGTGTCTGTGTCTGCCCCTGCCCCTGTCTCTGCCCCTGTCTCTGCCCCTGCCTCTTGTTTGTACCACCCACAACACAACACCACCTTTTTCTCTCCCAACATGTCTGCCCTTCGCTTCCCCGATCTCCCCCCCGCCGAGCCTCAGGGCTCGGATCTCCTCGCCCAGGAGCGTGCAAAGACCACCTTCTCCGTCCATGATCTTTCCAACTACCTCCTTGGCGAGGAATACCTCGACCGCCAGCAAAAGATGCTTACCCTCATCGAGAACGAGCCCGCCTTTGACAAGTCGGACCGCTACTTCCTCGGCCGCACAGAGCGCTTCGCCGGTGCCCTCCGCAAGGACCATGCTCTCGTCAAGCTCGCAGAGGAGCAAAAGTGGACCCCTGAAGAGTTCCAGCAGGCCGATATCCTTATTGACGAGCCCGGACCCTTCGGTCTCCATCGTGGCATGTTCATGCCCACTCTCGTCTCCCAGGCCACGCCAGAGCAGCAGGAAAAGTTCCTGAAGCCTGCCCTTAAATACGAGGTCATCGGATGCTATGCCCAGACCGAGATCGGCCACGGAAGCAACGTCCAGGGCATCGAGACCACTGCCACATACATCTCCGAGACTAACGAGTTTGAGATCCACACCCCTTATCTCACTGCCTGCAAGTGGTGGATCGGAGGTCTCGGCAAGGCCGCCAACCACGCCGTTGTCATGGCTCGCCTGATCACTGCCGGCAAGGACTTTGGCCCCCATGCTTTCATTGTCCCTATCCGCTCCATGGAGGACCACACTCTCCTTCCTGGTGTCATGGCTGGCGATATTGGACCCAAGTTTGGGTAAGAATTGCATGCAACCCTCCCCTCGTGGCGGACATGCCTCTGTGCGTGCATCCAAACATTGCCGCACTCTGCACAGCCTCTCAGTGACTAACATCTTGCCCTACATGTTCCAATGACCCTGATAGTTACAACACTACCGATAACGGATGCATGTGGTTCGATCACTACCGTGTCCCTCATATCTCGCTGTTGGCAAAGTACTCCAGCGTCAAGCCCGGCTCTGGTGAGTATGTCAAGCCCCCCAACTCCAAGTTGTCCTACGGCACCATGGTTCTCGTTCGCGCCTCCTTGGTGGGATTTGCTCGTATCGGACTCGCCAAGGCCGCCACCATCGCCACTCGCTACTCCGCTGTCCGTCGTCAGTTTGTTGACAAGGATCAGCCTAAGAAGATGGGCAAGCACATCATCGAGACCCCTGTCCTCGATTACTCAATGCAGCAGTATCGCCTTTTCCCCATCATTGCCGCCGCATACGCCTGCCATTTCACAAGCAAGGAGATGATGCGTCTTTACTACCTCAACATCAAGGAGATGGCAGCTGGAAACTTCTCCCTCTTGGCTGATGTCCACGCCTCCAGCTCGGGACTGAAGTCGCTCACCACCACCATGGCCGCTGCTTCGATCGAGGAGTGCCGTCGTGCCTGCGGTGGTCACGGTTTCTCGTCCTTCTCGGGTCTTCCCTTGCTGTTGCAGGACTATGCTCCCAATGTTACCTGGGAGGGAGACAACTACATGATCACGCAGCAGACTGGTCGCTACCTGTTCAAGTCTTTCCGCGATTTGGTCTCCAAGCGCGCCGCGGGCAAGTTCAACTCTAGCCAGATCACTAACCCCACCCTCGCCTACTTGAACACCTATCTCGACAACCCCAACCTCAAGTGCCCTGCCACCACCCCTGCTCAGTTCCACAACCCCGAGATCCAGTTGGCTGCCTATGGTCACCGCGCTGCCCACTTGGTTGCCGAGATTGTTCATGCCCTCGATGTCGAGAAGCGTTCCTGGAACTCATTGTTGGTTGAGATCTACAATGCCTCTGTTGCTCACTGCCAACTGATCCTCGTCCAGAACTTCATCCTCGGTATCCGTGGCGATATGCCTCAGCCCGAGGGTGTCACCCCTGCAGAGTTGTCGCCTGCTGCCAAGGAGGCTCTCACAGATCTGTCGGATCTCTTTGCCTTGCACCAGATCCACAAGCAACCCGGCGAGTTCTTGACCTCGGGATACATTGATGCCAAGCATGTCTCGATGATGGGCAAGGCCATTATGGATGTCATGGAGAACAAGATCCGCCCCAACGCCGTTGGCTTGGTCGATGCGTTTGCTTTCCCCGACTACTACCTCAACAGTGCCTTGGGCCGCTTCGACGGAAAGGTCTACGAGGCTTACACAGAGATGGCCACTCGCGAGCCCATCAACCAGACTGAGGTTGTGGAGGGATACGAGAAGTACATTAAGCCCTTCACCAACCCCTTGGGCAAGCAGGGCAAGACGATCCAGGCGCGTCTGTAAAATCTAGAGAAAAGACGTATAGAACATAGATCATGCTTTCAGTTCTCATTTTTGTACAAAGTAATCAATCCCCCTCTCACATATTCATTTCGAACATAGACAATACGACTAGGAAATAAATCCGAATTCATATACCATGATTCCTTGTGTATTACCTTTGTTTTGTCCTGTTCTTCGCCATCGACCGATCGCATGCAGGATTATAGGTCAAAGCACTCAGATAGGGGGAAAGTGGGCTAGGCTAGCGCCAAATGCCCCCCTATGCGATCATAACGGTGAATTGTCGCACGAAATTACGTTTGTCCTGAGAGGCGGAAAGACAAACATGAAAAAGGGAAGTTGCAATGCAGGGGGTTGATTTGGATCAAAGACAACGACGGTGAAGGCCAACGCCTTTTCCTTGGCGGCGATTTACACGTATTCTGTGAGTACGACGTGGACTATACATGTATTCCATGTGAAGATTAGCGCTGACAAACACGACATAGCTGACGGTACAGTATACAGTTCACGACATGCCAACATGCCAACATGTCAAGTGATGCCTTGCCCACAGTATAGTGCCCTGCCTGCTGTTTACCGTTCTACTGTTCAGACGCTCTCGAAGTACTCTTTCTTGCCCAATGACAGTCTTTCTTCACCGTTGCGCTCTTAGTATTTACTGGGGAACGGAGCTCGGCAAGTGAAAGCAGAAACACTGTTCAGCGGCACACGAATTCATTTTAACATAGACTAGGCGTATCAGCGTACAGTACCAGGCTCGTTCTAGACGGCTGTCTTCACTATTCCCAAGCATTTCGCGGTAAGAGAATTTCCGCCATGTACTTGTCGATGTATCTCCCACATGCGTTTCTAGACCGATGATACTCCGCGGCGCACGCCTTCACTCGTCTGTGTGCCCGGCTGCAGATGATGGGGGTGAGAAAGGAATGATCCACCTGCGCCATCTGTGCGCTGATCTAGCTTGCATTGCATTGCAGTCTGCATACCATAATATGATATACTGTAGAATAATGTATTCCGACACCATGTCCCGCTAACGCCCCCAACTCCCCAACACTGACACAAAACCAAAAACCAAAAACCAAAATCGCAACACATTAGAGCGTGCAAGAACCAGAATCGCGTTCAGTTCAGTCAAAAAAAAAGATTGATTGATTGATTGATGCTCGAACTCTCCAACTCTTCCATGACTGGTGACAACGTAAGTGTGCATAAATGCATGCATGCGCCTAGTCTTATCGTACAGAGTATTTTCCGCCCCCTGCCTCAGATCGCCCTTTCCCTTCTTTGACATCCGCTTGGCGCTTGGCTTTGACGCCCCGGGGTCGCGCATTGGTTGGCAATAAAGTCACGCCGACGGAATTTTTCCTTTCACAGCAGATGCAAACGCGTGTCGTACAGCGCACCACACCCCACTAACATATCCTTGATTCTCCACAACCTGGCCGATACGTTTGCGAAATTTATGCATTCATTTTGGCTCCGGGACAGTACCGGCAGGGCGAGTTCGCGCCTCATCCCTTGTCGTTTGCCATAGAAAGCAAGAAAAAAAATGAAATAAAAGGGTTTCTGGCAGCAGTATATCCCAACACGACCGTGGGGTAGGTTCCTTACCTGCTTTGTCATATTGCATCGCATTTATTTAATTCTGAATTTTATTTTATTTTCCACGCCAACACCCATGTGGACAAGCTGGAGCTGAAACAGGTGCAAATTGCACGCGCTCCACATTCATCGCATTCCTGTTTTTGTGCACAGGGGCTGGGGTCGTGAGATAAAAGGTAACCGTGTATGCATATTCTATCCCACTCCATATTACTGTATAGAGATATTTCTTGATGGAACCAGCGCGATTTGACCTCTCGCTTAGATAGTACATCCGCTGTGCATTCAACAAACACAATAGCCTAGTGTCTTTGTGTAGTATATATCGTAAATGAGTTTCTGTTTGGCAATCGCGTGAAAATGCATCGTCGATATAACATGTCGATCACGGAGGCTGCAATGGCGAGCTCCACCTGTTCCAACCCATCAGCTTATTGTTGTTTGTTGTTTTTGAAGCAGATCATTATTATCACTTGCATCGGAATTTCATATACTCATGATTGCTGCGTACCATGTCGTGTAGCATTCCCCTTTTCTGCCATGTAACATGCGACCTACGACTTGCCGAGATAACAAACGTTTCTGCTGACGTGTCCCATGACGGATCTTTTCGAGCCGTTTCGATCGAAAAATCGACTTACCTTAGAGAGCTCCAAAGGGGTTGGGAGGGGGAGGGGGAGAAAGGAGGATATGGTCTCCAATATGGCATCCATTGACAGATAGATCCACTGCGGTGGAAAACGTTCCAGATATACGGCGGGGCTACTCAGGTATAGTCAACTTTAACCTCACGCCATTCCGTGTGCATGTACTATAGCAAGAATACGCGACGGCTGGGTTCCATGTGGTCGATGGAAAGACGGATAACAGGTCCAAGATGCCCAACCTTCACTTTGTTTGTTGTTGTTTAGATGATTGTTGTTGTCGATGTTTGTTCTCTTTTGTTTTGGATGGCCAATGAAGTGCGAGCGGTGTAACTCCGCCAAGTGATTGAGCATTCTTCATGTTCATGGGTAATCTAAAAAGCCTCCATCTATTTCGTCCTCTGGCGCCCGCCGCGCACAGTTCCAATAGCCTTTCGCGCATGCCGTCCAAGTAGCTCTTTCTGTTTGCAGGCAATTTGTGCGGTAAGACTACAACAATAGCTGGGCTCCATATGTCCCAAACGATGATTTATGGACCTTGCGTGATTGAGCAAATAACAACCTAAACTATCAATTTGCACATGAAACTCACAATGCCATGACCACGGCGATGCGGCCTAAACATCAGATTCTGAGAACTACATTACAAAATAAGCTGTGTGATGGTGGTGGGCTATGGTGGTGGGCTATGGTGTCTTCGTATGTAAGGAATAGAGAGATTTGAACAGGAAGTGGATGGGACACCGATGCAGGGATACGAAGGAGTGGGGGAGAGAGATACGTAGCATTGCATGTAGACCCTGAATATAGAATATATGTGCTGCCTGTCGGGGATTGAAGCATTTGTATTGCATGATTGCATTTGGTCCAACACGGATCGGTAGTCTCCCCTTCCACATTTCTCTCCACAGACATACGGCATTTGGCACACACACACGACACATTCGAGCTGCGAAACATGTTGTGGGATGGGACATCACCTTCCGGTGTAGATGTAGGGGCATATGCAGACGCCGACACGATCTCTCTCTTTCCACTCTCCATTCTGCATACAAACATATACCGCCTCTCGTTCATCACATGTAGTCTGCCTCGTCATCCTCAGGCACCCTCGCGCATGGTACCTCTGTATTTGTAGAGGCTGCAGGCTAGCTGTTGTACGACCATTTCCTCCAAGTCCCTTTCTGCTCTCAACCTCCCTCTCTCGCAGTCAAGCTCACAATCCGCTGTACGCCCTCCGCGCCAGACAGGTCAAAGGCATGTGCTGTTGCTATTGCCAAACAAACATTGTAGACGATTCACTCAAGGTTTTGGAAGTTTGCGCATATTATTATTATTATCGTAAACAAATAAAATATTGCGTGTGCTCATGCTCACCGCCCGTTGTTCTCTGTTGATTATTGTTGAATTTGAGAACCTGAATATCGCCGTAATGAGATTCAATTGAACCCCCTGCCTTTCATTCCCGTGTATTATGATGATTATGTGCTCTTCGGATCTCCGTCGGCCAAAATTGCAATTGCATTTTACAGTACTCTCACACAATGGTGCCTGAATATCACCATAATCCCCGTCCTCATAACCTCATAAACATCTGGCCAACATCCACGTACTCCGATCATGCGGCTGCTGCTGCTCTCTTGCTGCACGCCAGCGTGTACAAACAAGGTGCAAGTGTTCTCTTCCCCCAAAAGGTCACTTCCATACAGGTGCTTCGCTCTCTATCTACTGTTGCAACGTTCCACACCCTTCACCCACACCCCCCTCCACTCGATCCCCCCTCGCCTCCAATCGCACCCCCCACTCTCCACAGTTTTATGTGCGTTAGTGTACATTGTGCTCCTGTTGCTTACTATACCAGATTGTATTCATTGGCACTGCACTGAATATCAAGAGCTCTCCTCTTCGTTTTATACACTCCTGTGAACGAGTTGCTTAAATACATCTCTCCTCGTCCTCCATTTCCATTTTTTTTTCCCTTTCATTGTCGATCACGATCTATCCTCTCTCCCTTCGTTCCTTCCGCCCTACCGCCCTAACCCACTCCTCACCCACCACTGCTGGGAATATCCTCCTCGACGTTGTATATATAGTCAAACAATCATCCCGTAGTCTTCACTATCCTCACGCCCTTTCTTTCATAACGGTCGCGTACCTGTAAATTCATCACTACCCATTATCATACCCTTGCATTTCTACTTGTATATAACAACCCACCAAACCACACACATATCATCATGAAGATTACTTTCTCCTCCCTTGTCAGTGCTGCTACGGCCGCAGCCCTTCTGGCGCTGTCCACGGTCCAAGCCACTGCCATCCCTCACATTGCTGACGCACCCATCGCTGCTGCGATGCCTCACTCGGCACCAATTCATAAGCGCACCATTGCTGGTCTGAACAACTACGATTGCAAGCTGACGCCCAAGCACCCCCGCCCGCTCCTTCTTGTCCATGCCACGTTGTTGACGCTCGACTCGTGGTGGGAATTTGCACCCATCTTGATTAAAGAGGGGTATTGTGTCTTCGCGCTGACCTATGGTCGGTACAAGGACATCCCAATCCTCGGAGGTATCGCACCTGTTGAGGACGCGGCCCAGGAAGTCGCGACTTTTGCGGACACGGTGTTGCAGAGAATGAACGCGCCCCAGTTGGATTATGTGGGTCATTCCCAGGGAGGAATCCTGGGACGATATTGGATCAAGTATCTTGGGGGAGCTGGAAAAGTCTACCGGATGGTTGGCATTTCGCCAATCAACCACGGAACGACCCTGGACGGAATCGCAACCATTGCACAAGCATTGAAAATCTACAACCCCGCAGAGCCCATTTTTGACAGCTTTGCACCATCATTTTATGAGCTTGGTAAGCGAAAAAAATCAAAAAATGTTAATTACAAAACGCGTAATTTTCATATTTCGTTTTTGCTAATATCGCATTATTATTCTATTGCAATTCCTTATTCACCTCCTTAAAAAAATAGTCAACACGTCTGCTTTTATCGCGAAGTTGAACCTCGGTGGAGATGTGGCACCTGGTGTGATCCACTCTAACATCGCAACCCGCTATGACGAAGTCGTCACCCCATACCAGACCTGCTACCAGCAAGATCCCGGAGTTACTAACGTACTCCTTCAGGACCTCTGCTGGCTCTCCATCAATGAACATCGTAAGTTCATCATTGCATATGTCAACTATTTTTATTAATTGTTTGAACTATCGATCAATTTCAATTTTTTATGTGCAATGGACTAATGATCCTATCTTCCTATCTTTTTTTTTGCTCTACTTAGTCACAATGGTGAACTCCTTTGTTGTTCTGCGTTTCGTCATGAACCAGCTTGACCCGGCTAATGCCAAGTCAGCCAACTGTCTTTCTTCCGTTTCTTTCCTCTGACGAGTAAATAAATTATGGACATTTTGCACTCGTACTATATACTGCTTTTATTTCGTAGCAACGAATTAATAAACAGAGTACATGTCAACCTCATTGGACCCCGTATTATACCCTTTGCTATAAATATTCTACAAGTGCGCGATAAAAAAAATATGAAGTGTTGGTATTAGGGTTTGTGGGAAAGGTCTCTCCTGCTGTTTTTATCTCATTCGAGATGCGGTTGCACAAGGATAACGTGGGATATACATTCGTTGAACGTTTACCGACTTTACTCGCACTTGGGCGCGATTAAAAGGAAAAGGCGGGACCTCCATGGAGAATCTCTCCACTACATCTTCTCGCTATGTGAGGCATTTTTATGACCTTTATACTTGCAAGGTGTAAACTTGGTTACTTAATAAAGCCGACTTCCGAAGGATCTCTCCCAGATGGACGGCCCCTACATTGATCACACCTTACTTCTCAGTTGAATCAGCAAAATATTTTACTCGTCAGAGGCGCATTTATGGCGTCCGGGAGGCACGAGAAAGACATGCCACAGCAGATGATGTGAGGCAGTGCAGTCAATAATGGAGGGCAAATGGGAACATACCTTGTTTGACGGGTGTCCTTATTCAGGCAACGCAGGCCACTGTTACTCTTCAGAGAGAAAAAGACTTAAAACTCCCCAAAAACCCCCGAACAAACCCCGAACAAAAACCCTAAAAATTTTAATCCCTGAAAACCCCCCTGCGGATGCGATCAATGGAAGTGACAGTGAATTTATCGCATGGCCTGCGTTGCCTGAATAAGCTCTTCAACTGCGCCTCCTCGTTTGTTCCGCTCTCTTCTTTCCGTTTGCTTGGCACTTTTTGAATATGCACATCTGGTCCGCACCCCGGTCTTTCACCCCACTGTTTTTCGCCAAGTTCCCTGCCCACAAATGAGAGTTCAATCATTTCGCCACATACTCATTTGAACAGGGGGAGACCACCACTGCACTTGACGCCAAGCACGCATGGAAGGCAGGACTGAGCGACATAGCTAACTCCGAGTGGACCCCCCCAGGATGTCGCTGTTCATGCCAAGCGCCTAGAGATTGGGCCCGAAGAAGAGTCCAGCAATTTCGTCCAGCAGATGTTCGCGCTGGAGTCCGTTGAAGTTGTAGCATCCGCGTCGGAAAGAGCTGCAAAGGTATAGAAGGACTGTTTGGGCCTTTCAGGGAAGTATTGCTTGTTTTATAATGAGCTTGTCAATAACGCGTTCCGTTCTATATATTCTAGGGGCCCTTTCGAAGTTGAAGTCGGCAAGGTCAGCGAGTAAGAAGGTTGGAAAGTCGGCAGGACCGTTCCTCGACCACAGTAGCCCAGTGTAACAGTAACAGAGGGAGGCAGTGGAGGAAGTAGGGATCTGGGGAATAGGCAGGAACGAATGCCGTTTATTGTACAAGAGAGGAGCGTGCAATCTACAAGGAGGGAGGTGTTGTTATGCAGTGGGGCAGCTGATTATGAAACAGTGGACAATACTGTTGCACCCAGACAACTGGCACGGGAAGCGACAAAAGCGCACCGCCTCGTGGGCCGCCAATGCCCGCAAGCTATGGAAGGAGGTGAAGGTTTTTAACCTTGCGCTAATCTCCGACAGAAACGCCCTTTCCAACGTCGCGTTGGGAAGTATCCGCTCCGAGCTGCGTCCATACCACTTGGATCGAGAAGCTGTCGATGATTTGGAGGAAGCGCTCAATGCTTTCCAGCACTTGACCTCCATTGAGACGCTGACCGATGTGCTCAAAGAGCACTATCCAAGAATGAGGGGCCTTGGACGCAGCACCCGGGGTCAGGAGTTGGCGTACATTTGGCGAGCCTTCGATACGATGTAAGTGTTAAGATACTTTGGAGAGTATGCTTGACAAAATATTTTAGTACACGATATTAACCTTGGTCTCCTATTCCGTTTAATATTTTATTAGGATGGACATGTGGGAGGGGCCAACCTCGACAAGTGGCTGGCGGGAAGGCTGGTTTGCTTCCAACGTCCACGGCCCTCTACTCTCTATCATCAAATCCATCGGTGATACTGAGTACAGGATGACGGACATAAAGAGCAGGGCATTGGACCCCTACAAGGAAGACCTGCGACACGATGCCCTGCTTTTCCACGTCGGACTGAAGGCCGATTTGGTCGTGATGGAAGCAAAGCCGCATTCCCAGCTAGCAGGGCGGCGGGCCGACCTCATGAAGGTCGAGAAGGCGATGGTAGCCAACCTCCGCCTTCTCCTGCGCCACCTTCCTGATGACGATCCGCACCGCATCGCCGAGGCGCGCACTTTCGGCATCTTCTGTTCAGGATACACCATTTCGTTCCTGGAGGCGCGACTAGATTGTGGCATTTACCTCATCTATGTCGTGGCCAAAACGGAGGTGCCGATACAAGCCTCGATGTTGTTTAAACTCGCTGACACGGTGCGGGCGGCGATATCCTTCAAAAGAAGAATTCAGGCAAGCGTGGATTGTGTGCTCCATGCCCGATCCATTTCAAGCCTGGGTTCTTCCACTGGATCATCAGGATCGATACTAGCGTAGATCATCAGGATCGATACTAGCGTAGATCCTCCCACCACCATCATCGTTTCATAGAAAAATAAATAGCGTACGCCACCAAAAAAATATAGAGTTTCAGTCCTGGAGATGTGTCATCATCAAGTTTTAAGAAGGGAAAGAAGAGGAATGGTAGTCGTTGTGCATATTGCTTTTGGAGAACGGCTGTGAAAGAATATCGAGACACTCTGCTGGACCAGTGCATCTCTATGGTGTCTATCGTTTATTGGCTCTCTGGATGTAGCATTTCCCTTCACTTTGTGTCTTTGACAAGCTTGACACTATCAAACTCCATGAACATAAACTCTCCCTCGACAGTCTGGTGGCCCTCATATTCAATGCGGTATCCATTGTACAGTCCGGGGACAGTCAGGACCATCGTATGGAACTCGCCCAGCTCACTGCCCATGTCAACCTCCTTCTCTCTTGGCTCAAGGGTATCCTTCATAAACGTCGGTGTAAGCTTCGATTCTACAAACTTGCGTGCCAGCTCCTTGTCGTCACCCAGTTTATTGATGGAGGCACAGGTGATAAGCAGCTCGAACTGGCGCTCAAAGACAATGTCCAACAGCTTGTGGCGGTCAATGGCCTAAATTGGACAGGAAAGTTCGAATACGTCCTGGGTCGCTCTTGCCATAAAGTTGTCGCACACGTTGAGGATATCGACTACGGGATATGTACCATGCTTGTCAATCTGATCCAATGTGCACTCTTTGCCAACAGCAAAGAACCAGCATCAGGGAACACACGGCCCTTACAACAGCCATGGATCCATGAGGACCATAGCTGCAGGGCGCGCACTTCCTATGCCGCCGAGTCGAGGTTGCACCACGTCTAAACATTCCTAACACGAGAGCTTTTTTTGTCAGTCGCGGTTCATGGTGATGTAAAACAATGCGACACAATAAATTAGCTTCTGGAAATAAACACGACCATGTACCAAGAAACATCGTGCTCAAATGCCCCTCGGTGCAACCTCGCGCCATCAGAGTGCCAGATACTCCGCTAACAAACTCGACAAGCAGGCCCACATTTTGTTACCACTGCTACAACGAAAAAATATTCGCCGCAGCAGCAAATGCAGTTGTCAGGGGTGTCCGACCCAATGTGCACTCTTTGCCAACAGCAAAGAACCAGCATCAGGGAACACACGGCCCTTACAACAACCATGGATCCATGAGGACCATAGCTGCAGGGTGCGCACTTCCTATGCCGCCGAGTCGAGGTTGCACCACGTCGAAGCATTCCTAACACGAGCTTTTTTTGTCAGTCGCGGTTCATGGAGAGCCACCAGAATATATTTCTTATACTTAAGGGTGTAATGCAGTCACATATGGAACACGTTGAGACAGGCTTGTAGAAATGGATTGTCTACTTGGTCTTGATATCGCGAACCTAAACTATGGAGGATAATGGATACGGCATGGTTTCAGCAAGTACTGGGAACCGCAGAGTAGCTGCCATATTGTCCACCGAGGTGACAGCCGGTTTACTTTATGAATACACGTTCCGAAAATCCAGAGCGCCAAAGAGGGTCTCGGTGTGCAACAACCTCGGTGCAGCGTTTCCGCGTGTCAGATTTGAGTCCTGTCTAACCGCACGGGTATATCTTATGCCAGGCAGAACTCCATTCAGCACATCCGACTCACTGATATCTATAGAATAACAGAGATGGTATTAACGAGTAAATCAGCGACGCGAACCTTGTGCACTCTTTAAGGAAGGACAGCCGATTAAAAAAAAATGAGGCTGACAGCGCCAGCCCATGTACCCCTTTGCAAAAAATTGAATGTGGAGAAGGGGGAGGGGGGAGGGGAAGCTGGATATATGAAGCATGGAGCTACAGTGAGAGCTTTTTGGCTGTAAAAAAAGTCCAATCATCAGAACAAGCGGAAAGGATTTACTTCGCACAAGTGCGCGAGAAAAAAAATATAAAGTGATGGTGTTAGGGTTTGTGGGGAAAGGTCTCTCTCGCTGTTTTTATCTCATTGGAGATGCGGTTGCAAAAGGACAACGTAGGATATACATTCATTATTGAACGTTTACTGACTTTTCTCACACTTGAGCGCGATTAAAAGGAAAAGGCGGGACCTCCATGGAGAATCCCTCCACTACATTTTTTCGCTAAGTAAGGCATTTTTATGACCTTTATAATTGCTAAGTATTTGGTTACTTAATAAAGTCGACTTGAACCACGCTGGTTATTGAGCGAAGGACTTAGGCTAAACCACTCTCCCAGATGAACGGCTCCTACATTGATCACACCTTACTTCAAAGCGAGCAAGTCGATCAAGTCGAGTAGGTCAGTTGAGCAAGACTTTGATGAGCAAAAAAATTTACTCGTCGGAGGCGCATTAATGGGGTCCAGGAACCACGAGAAAAACATGCCACAGCAGATGATGTGAGGCAGTGCAATCAATAATTGAGGACAAATGGGAACATGCCTTGTTCGACTGTCCTTTTTCTAAGAGAGCCCATGACAAGTTACACGAGGGCAATGGCGAAAGGCGACAAGATGGTTCTTCAAAGATAGAGGGAGGGGGAACTGTGTCTTTCGTCCCTTTCTTCCACTTTTCCACTTCCCTGCTACACCCACGGCTCGACCACTCAGGAGCTATCATCAATTCTTGTCGCTTACCATTCTTTCTATCTTCGCTTTGTATCTCGCGCCTATCCGCAAGACCTGACTAAGCACAGTGCAACAACAGAAAGAGGTAATCCACAATAAGTCACTTTTATCCGTCCCTGGATCAGGCTGTTCAAACCAATGATGTTTTAGAATGGCAGTAGAGCGCATGTGGTTTAGAATAATGGACATAACTGTGAGATGGATGGCGACCCTTTCCGTCTGGTAACAGCCATCGCTGCTAGAAGTATAGAACGTCACTCTGCTCAACCACCTTGGTACGTTGGTCCTGTGCCGACCGTCTTGAACAACGGGAATGCAGATTCGTATTTGAGCTGAGCCACTGCTTTGCGGCCCTTGAGAAGCGCTCTAAAAGCGTCTGTAAAATGATAATCAAGCCCTCTTGATGAGCATTAAACATTGTCATAGTCTAAAGAACATGTCAAACCTTTTGCCACAATTACAGTCACAGGGCCACATCGCCTCCTTAACTGCATTGTATCCCACTTGTATTCATCAAGTCTTCCTTGCATTCTCTGGCTACTCCGGCCTCCCGGCGCTTGACATCAGAGTCGCTAACACTACTATCAAATCTATTCCCGGATAGTTAAGAACAAAGGCAGAAGAAAAAAAAAAGGATAGAAAAAGAAGGAACAGGCGGGCTATCAGAAATCGATATGCTCAGCAGTCCGTTTTCACCATGGAGAAGCGTCCTCACGCCACAAGCCGCATTGGATTTGGCCAATGTCCATCTGGGGAACGCGCGCAAAGCAAAGAGTTCTGAACTGGCTCTGATGCTTTGCAACGATGCAGAATCAGCCTTGACCCGCATAAGAACATCCGTGAGAAAGACCTATGTTTCGTCCACACGTGCCGAGGATCGAACTCTGTGCAATGAGATTGCGACCACTTATTCTGAACTGGGCAAGCTTTTGGACGGTTTGGGGCGTCGCACCAAAGCACAAACCTGCTGCAAGAATGAAGAAAAATGGGGGTATGTAAGCGATGGCAATATTTTTTGCTGGACGTTCAAGACTCGTATATCTAACCGTACTGAGATGCTGCAAAATCAATATGCCATAGAGGACGTGTTCAGCTGCCAGCCCAATCCTCCTCTCGCTCCAACAACGTCGCATCTCCTCCCGTTGCAGATCCCTTTACAAATCCCACTGTGGATCCTGCTGCGGACCCGTCTGTCGTTCGCGTAGTGTCTCCTCCTCCACCTCCTCCTCGTTCTCTGACTCAGAACAGTTCAAGCCGCGACATTGCGACAGTCCCTCCACATATTTTTGCAAAGGACGTGGATCAGCCTCCCGACATAAACAAACTGCCAAAAGTCTATGAGCGTTTTGGAAACATATCCCAGCTCGTTCACTGCCTCGCCCTTTTACAGCCTAAGCAGTTCATCGAGGACGCACTCGATCAGTCTGAGCACGACTGGCGAAAGGCCATTGAACATGACACAGATGAGCACGAAAGGTTGAGGATGTTGGCGATCAATATGCTTAAGGAATTCACTCACGATGAACTCAAGGACGCGAATATTGTGGCAGAAGTCGTGTGCCTGGTCCCGGTTCTCGAGAAACACGAACTTCAAAAATTACTCCAGCAGCTGTTCCATGGTATCGAGCAATCAGAGTTGTTGGATTCCGATCTACTTGAAGGACTGGCGCAACTTGTCCAACGCGCTCGTCCAGGTCACCTCAACGCCGACCATCTATTCAAGATACTAGAGCTTATCAGTGGGCGCTTAAGAGGTACTCACGAGCAGTCGCCAGATTACATCTACCAACTAACGTTGACGATATCACGGGTCTTGGATGCCATGGCTGATACCAAGATCAAGGGTCTAGACCGTGAAAAGCTCCATGCTCCTCTCGCTGCCTATTTGCATAGGCTAGAAGGCGATACCGACCCATTCCTGGTCTATCAAGCGGCTTACGCCTCTCAAGCATTACTGTACGTCCCGGATGATGAGGCACCCTGGCAAGCCACGCAGCGGCGCACAGGAAAAGTGGTCAAGGGAGTTGCAGGCCTCGTGAGCGCAGTGAAAGGCTTGGATCTCAACCAGTTTGTGGAAGGCTTGAACCATATTCAGGAAGGGCTTGCCGGAGCAGCAGAGGTCTGTAAAGTGGCCAAAAGCGCGTATGGAAACGTTAGCGCCCTGACGGAGAGTGGGCAACAATTTCTAGAGTATCTTAAGGAAGGATTGAGCTTCAGTCGCAAACGTGCTTGGTATCCGGCATTACGTGGTGCAGATATCTTGCTTCGAAATGGCCAGCTCATCGAGTTCAAGAGACTAGTCTGTGAAGTGCCTTGCCGGCGTGATCCTATATTTCAATGGGGATTATGTCTACGTCTCGGGGAGCTTGCAGCTAATGAGCAGTGCGATGACGACTCTCGAACAAGCGCTGTGGCGTTTCTAGGGGAGATGTATCAAAGCGACAGTGTCTGGGGCCATCATACCAACATCAAGCAATTGACCCTCGATATTCTCATGCAGCTGTCAACTTCATACAGAATAGAAACGCAGGGTATGAGGGAGGGGTGAAAACGACTGTAGACATTGCTACAATACTTACTGATATGTAATCAAATACTAACGTATTTCGTATCATTTAAATGTTGTAGCCGCCAAAGCCTTGCTCCAAGAGTTGGAAACGGATGGGGATGGCAAGAAGCAGGCGCTTTACCGAGCTTGCCTAGAGGACGGTCCAGGTTTACATTTACTGAAGGTGGCCTTGCCCTCGCTGTTGTCTACGTCCCTGCTAGACCGTGTTCAAAACAATCCAGACGCCGAAACCCGTTTGCGCCAATTTAAAGTTCGACGATTAGAAGAAAGAGGCAAATCCGTTTATATTTCTCCACAGGCCAAGACCAGCCTAAAAGCCAGCGATGACACCCTTTTCCCTTTGATGGATAAAGTCAAGGAGTTCCTTGAGAGCGAGAGAAAAGTGTTTTTGGTGCTTGGCGATTCTGGAGCGGGGAAATCTACATTTAACCAAGAACTAGAATGCGACCTGTGGAACAGTTACAAGAAAAATGTCGGCCGGATTCCACTCTTCATCACGTTGGCGGCAATCCAAAATCCCGAGCATAATCTAGTCGCCAAACAACTGCAGGATGAAGGATTCACCGACCGTCAAATCCAGGAGCTGAGGGACCGCCGCAACTTCATCTTGATTTGCGACGGGTATGACGAGAGTCGACAGATGCACAACTTGTACCAGAGAAACCGACTGAATCTACAAGGGGGATGGCGTGCTCAAATGGTGATCAGTTGCCGCAGCGAGTACCTCGGCTCCGACTACCGGGATCGATTTCAACCGATGGACCGCAACCAACAAGCAGGGTCGCTCCGGTTCCAAGAGGCAATTATTGCACCGTTTACTAAGGATCAGATTAAGGATTACATCGAGAAGTTTGTATCAACAAACGATCCGAAGTGGCAGATCGACGACTACTTGCGAGCACTTGATCGGACTCCGGGATTGAAAGACCTTGTGACGAACCCTTTTCTGTTAACTTTGTCGCTGCAAGTTTTGCCCGGCATGGTAGATGCAGGACAAAATCTCTTGGCGGCTCGTATCACTAGAGTCGAACTGTATGACCAGTTCGTGGAGCAATGGCTGGATCGCGGCAAAATACGACTAATTGAGACGGCAAGCGAACAAGAGAGGGAAGTGTTTGAGAGGTTGTCGGATGAAGGATTCAAGCAAAAAGGCATTGGGTATTTGAAAGGCTTGGCGACGGCAATCTTTCAGAACCAATCTGGTAGTTCTGTGGTCGAGTATCCGTCACTCAGAAATGACGGAGCTTGGAAAGAAGCGTTCTTCGGTCAGGGAGACGAGACAAAACTTTTGCGTGAGGCTTGTCCTCTGAAGCGCAGTGGTAACCAGTACCGGTTTATCCATCAATCGCTTTTGGAATACAGTTTGGCACGGGCGGTATTTGAGCCGCAGAAGGGAGGGAGAGAAGGGCCAAGGATGGTGGAGACAACTACAACGGCGTCACGCCGGAGGAATGGCAATTCGGATTTCAGCTCTAAGAGGCATGATGTTACTGAGGAAGTGGTCGATACCATCGAGTTACCGGTGCTTGAATCACCTTTAGGGAACAGGAGCTTTGTGGGTGAGCCATCGATTCTGCGATTCTTGGCTGAGCGTGTCCAACAGGAACCTCTCTTCAAGAAACAGCTACTGGCGGTGATCGAGCGATCGAAAACAGAAACAGCGGATCTCGAGACAGTGCGCAGAGCTGCAGCCAACGCGATTACGATATTGATCAGATCAGGAAAGCAGTTTAATGAAGCGGGTTTACAGGGCATACGGATTCCAGGAGCGGACCTGAGTCACGGCGCATTTGAATCTGCTCAGTTGCAAGGGGCAGACATGAGAGATGTGATTCTTCGCAGCGCATCGCTTCACGAAGCTAATTTAAGCGGGGCACAGATGGCAGGCGTACAGTTTGGCGAGCTGCCATTTCTCTTGGAAGAATGGGAGATAATGTGCTGCGTATATTCACCAGATGGCAGAACATTCGTTGTTGGTCTTAAAGGCGGCAACATCAGCATCTACACAACATCGGGCTGGGAAAAAACGAAGACCTTGAGCGGCCATTTCAGAGACATTAATAGCGTTGCATGGTCACCGAGTGGTGATCAGATTGCGTCTGGAAGCTCGGACCAGACAGTGCGATTGTGGGATGCTGAGACCGGAGATTGCCGCTACGCCTTGAGCGGCCATAGTGGCGAAGTTTGGATCGTCGTGTATTCGCCAAAAGGAGATCAAATTGCGTCTGGCAGTGATGATAAGACAGTGCGGCTGTGGGACATTGATACTGGAGATTGCCGCCGCACCTTGAGCGGCCACAGCGACAGTGTTTCGAGCGTCGTGTTTTCGCCAAAAGGAGATCAGATTGCGTCTGGCAGTTCAGATAAGACAGTGCGGCTGTGGGACGTTGAAGCCGGAGACTGCTCCCGCACCTTGAACGGGCATAGCGACTGGGTTCGGTGCGTCGTGTATTCGCCAAAAGGAGATCAGATTGCGTCTGGCAGTTCAGACAAGACAGTGCAGCTGTGGGATGTTGGAACCGGGGAGAACCACTGCAGCATAAGCGGTCATAGCGGCGGTGTTAAAAGCGTCGTGTATTCGCCAAACGGTGATCAGATTGCGTCTGGTAGTTGGGACAAGACAGTGCGGCTGTGGGATGTTGAAACCGGAGATTGCCGCCACACATTGAGCGGCCATGGCGACTTTGTTACGAGCGTCGTGTATTCGCCAAAAGGAGATCAGATTGCGTCTGGCAGTTCGGACAATACTGTGCGGCTGTGGGATGTTGAAACTGGCGATTGCAGCCACACCTTGAGCGGCCATAGCGACCATGTTAGGAGCGTCGTGTATTCGCCAAAAGGAGATCAGATTGCGTCTGGAAGTGATGACAAGACGGTGCGGCTGTGGAATGTAGGAACCGGAGACAACAGCTACAGCATAAGCGGTCATAGTGGCAGTGTTAGGAGTGTCGTACATTCGCCAAACGGCGATCGAATTGCGTCCGGTAGTTGGGACAAGACAGTGCGGCTGTGGGACTTTGAGACCGGAGATTGCCGTCAAACCTTGCGTGGCCATAATAGCAATGTGGAAATCACCGTTTATTCGCCAAAAGGCGATCAGATTGCGTCTGGTAGTTTGGACAGGACAGTACGGCTGTGGAATGTTGAAACTGGAGATTGCCGCCACACATTGAGCGGTCATAGCGGCGGTATTCCGAGCATCGTGTATTCGCCAAACGGTGGTCAGATTGCGTCTGGCAGTGACGACAAGACAGTGCGGCTGTGGGACGTTGAAACCGGGGATTGTCGCCACATCTTGAGAGGTCATAACGACTGGGTTCGGTGCGTCGTGTATTCGCCAAACGGCGATCAGATTGCATCTGGCAGCGATGACAAGACAGTACGGCTGTGGGACATTGATACTGGAGATTGCCGCCACACCTTGAGCGGCCATAATGAAAGTGTTTGGATCGTCGTGTATTCGCCAAAAGGCGATCAGATTGCGTCTGGCAGTGATGACAAGACAGTGCGGCTGTGGGACGCTGAAACTAAATATTGCCGCCACACCTTGAGCGGCCATGGCGGCAGTGTTAGGAGCGTCGTTTATTCGCCAAAAGGTGGTCAGATTGCGTCTGGCAGTTCAGACAAGACAGTTCGGCTTTGGGACGTTGAAACAGGAGATTGCCGCCACATCTTGAGCGGCCATAGCAACAGGATTTCGAGCGTCGTGTATTCGCCAAAAGGTGATCAGATTGCATCTGGCAGTTGGGACAAGACAGTGCGGTTGTGGGACACTGCGTCGGGCGAGTGTCGTGTGGTGATTCAAAACTACGCTGAGGTAAACAAAATCGCCTGGAGAGCAACTTCCGACAGTAATTATGTTGTTGCTGGATGTGATGGTGGTTTAGTGAGGCTGTGGCAGGTCATAGAAGATGGGAAGGAGTGTTTCGTACGGTTGCATTGGAGATCTCCGCCAGAGATGCTTAATTTGTTTAATACATCAATACAAGACGTGACAGGGTTAAGCCGACTGAATAAACTGCTCCTATTGCAACGCGGGACCGCAGGTGAGCCGTCTCCGCTGTAGATAGAGCCTTTACGAAGAGAATAAGAAGCTAGCTCGTATGATATTCCATTTAAACTCTTGCACCCATTTGGCTGCTGAATATTGAAGTTAGAAGGAATTTCAGCAGCCAATCCTACCACTTGGCACTCAGACAAGCTGGATTAATCCACCGCAATCCTTCAGTCTGACTAGGTGAGGAATATGATCCGAACAAAGAATGAATCAATAGGTCAACAAACAACCCCTCTGCATTGGAGGAAGGCAAAATATGCTTGAGAGGAGTGATGAGCAGCAAAGAAATGATGAAGAAGGAAAGTAACAAAGATGGTGTTATCTGCCGCAATCTCTCTCTCTCTCCCAGTCGCCAGAAGAAAAGGACTTGAAAAAGATCCCTCCAATGTGTTCAGGGTAAAGGTTAATTTGGTGCCAATTCTTTCCATGGACGGGGCCCTGTCAGTACCCGCAAATCACACCTGCGTGTTCGTTCTTGTATACTTTCTTTGAACACAGTGCCGCCCTGGATGATGGACACACAGGTGAATGCCGCGTCTTGTTTTCGCTCAATTTTGTATCACTCATGGCTGCGCCCAGTGTCACGTGACTCGCACAGGCGTCTTTTGACACTCGCCTCTTTAATTGTACTTGGCGAATAGATTGCACGAAGACAAATACCCACCAGGTCTTAATCTCGATGATCATATCGCAAACCTAAACTATGGAGGATAATGGATACGGCATGGCTCCAGCAAGTATTAGAAATCGCAGGATAGCTGCCAGATTTCCCACCGAGGTGACAGCCGGTTTACTTTATGAATACACGTTCCGAAAATCCAGAGCGACACAGAGGGTCTCGGTGTACAACAACCTCGGTACGGCGTTTCCGCATGTCAGATTTGAGCCCTGTCTGACCGCATGGGTATACCTTATGCCAGGCAGAACTCCATTCAGCACATCCGACTCATTGATGTCTGTAGAAGAACAGAGATGGCAATAACGAGTAAATCAGCGACGCGAACCTTGTGCACTCTTGAAGGAAGGACAGCCGAGTTAAAAAAAATGAGGC
>MU616692.1:35924-54694 GCA_025201705.1 Dissophora ornata | reverse complement strand
TCCATGCTGACTTGATATAGGCTGAGGCATGTTTCCCAAAGTCGTTGTCCTGGTTCGTCCAGATTTCTCGTCGACTCTGCTTCACCGCAAAATGTCCGTTAATGTGAACCGGGAAAGGCAACTGAATACCAATGGGTAAGAAACAGAACAGTCTCGAACTATCGATCTTGACTCCGGGAGCCGTTGGGGCTGCGATCCCAACCCAAGGGATGAGCTTATGGCTACTCAAATCACCCTCGCCATTCGTCATCTCCTCCATGTGTGCGTGGGCAGTGAGCACATTTCCAACCATGGTTGTAATGTGCCAGCGCTCCTCTGTCACTGATCCATCACCCTGTGTGAGTCTGAAGATTGGGCGGACGGAATACTCGAGAATCGCATCCTTACTCGCTGTCGGCTCTGGGTAAACGTGAGCTTTAAGATTTGCAAGCAAATGTTGACGCTCTTGGGACACCTCCTTGGCGTTAATGACCTCAATCTCGAACAGTTTCGTCGGCACTTCCTCGTGCTCCATGCGTTCGTAGATG
The DNA here is from genome assembly GCA_025201705.1 of Dissophora ornata. Lineage (NCBI taxonomy): Eukaryota > Fungi > Mortierellomycota > Mortierellomycetes > Mortierellales > Mortierellaceae > Dissophora > Dissophora ornata. The sequence goes on along the minus strand of MU616692.1, from coordinate 54,167 downwards.
ACGATGCGCTCGATATGCTTGAGAAACAAGATCCCCTTGAGAGCTTCGTCTTTAAGCTTGAGTAGCATCTTGAGTACCTGTAGTGCAAAAAAATTCCCAATAATAATTGTTTTTGAATATAATATTATCATGGCATCACGTTCATATGGTCAATACTTTCTTATTGCAGAATTTCGCATCGGCTCTTTCTCGTACCTGTTCTGCAGGGTAAACGTTCTTGGACAACTTCGAAGTCTTTGCTTGATCCTTCGTTCTCAGCGGGAAACGGAAGATAGTTCCTGGATAAGACACTGAGAAGTCGATGTCTTCCAGTACAGCAAACGATTCCAGCTGATCTGGAAACTCCTCCAAACCTTCACAGTCATCCACAAAGGTTCCTCGTACTGCTCCTTCAGAGAATACTGATCTCTTTCCATTGAAAATTCGTTCGTGGGGTTCGATTACCATGAACTGATCTCCAGAGATGAACGATGGACAGTCGGTCATGTGGTAGATACTATCAGAGGACAGGGCATGTGAAAACAAAAAACGCCGTTCAGTACCTGTGTAGAATGGCAACAGGCCCAATGGTTCCCAGCCATAACCCTCCAGACATATGGAAAAGAATCGGTAACAGAATGCTATTTACCTGTTAAACCCGATACCCATTTGTCCAATCTTAGTTTCATCGTTCTTCTTCTCACTGGCTGCCAGATTCTTCATAGATAGGAAGTCCTTCTCCTCAAAGATCGAGTCGCTTCCTGCCAAGAGCGCCGGCCCCATGTACTCGGCCAAATCTTCATGGAACAGCCGAAGCCCTATCGCCTCTCCTGATGAACGATCCCGGCGGTCGTGGTGGTCCAAGAGGTACCACTGTACCTTGGACCGGGCATCGTCACTGTTCTGTAACAGCTCGCGGGCAATCTGTGTTCCGTCCGGGTATTCATCTAGGATCCCGGCAATACGGTTGGTGAGGGGCTCTCGGATGCCATGGGAATTGAAGTTCTTTAACTTCGAAGCCATTGTTTGAGTGTAAATGGTTTACTCTCCCCGTTCTCTTCGTCCGTGTGTGTGAGCCTTGTGAACGGTTATGTGGCTGGCGATATGTTATATCTTTGAAATGATGAGAGGATATGGTTGAGCGGTTGGACAGTCAGATGGTTGCGAGTGAAGGATGCTGAGAAAAAAAAAGGCGGGAGGATTGAGAGGAGCAAGTAGACAAGGCGGGAGGATTGAGAGGAGCAAGAAGACAAGGGGGAGTGTCTTTTTCTTTCAAAAGGACGCAAAGGCGAAGTGGGAAAATAATCAAACTCTAAACCGCGTTTGAAGTCAAAAAAAGGCAATCAAACGATGCTGTGCGTTCTACGCCCCTCCACCTCGCAATATGCATGAAAATGAGCCCAAGCACAATATGGACCAAGGCGAAGACTAGGAGGGGATAAGAAGAACAATAAGCAACAACACCTCCTAATCATGTGAATGTCGAATACTCGAGGAGGCATTGTAACACCCTAAGTCAGGCGCAAAGCATCGCCGCGTTGTTTCTCGGCTGTTTATTTGTTTGTTGTTTTGTTTATGTATCGGTCCTTGCGCAACAACCTCCAAAGGTATTGATACGCGTAAACATGATCTTCCGAAAGAACCATCTATTTGTCAGAGACACTACCTTCTCCAAGGAGAAGCCCCGTCAGCTGTCTCTCCCGTGGTAGGCGCACGGAGTAATGCTTTTGATTACTCGCAAATACACCCAAAATGTTCCTTCATATGTCGCTGTTTTCATGAACAAGGTAGATTTGTAGAAGGTAACGAACTCCCACAGTACGCACCCTGACACACAGAGGACCGTCACTTCCGGGTGCCAAGGTTTTAGTTCTTGCGACCGTTTCATAGCCATATGCGTCTCTTCCTTCGGGCCATTATACGGAGATAGAGAATCGTCTCGAGATAGCATGACACGAAACGCGTAAAAATTCGCTGAACCCCTTGAGGATTCACGGTGTTTGGAAGCAATCGGAGGCCGAGCGTCATCGCCATTAGGCTGTGCTTGCTTCTGTTTTTAACTCTGCGGGGAAAAGGTGGTCTTGATGTTTACAATCGATGTTTGGGCACTCAACCAATCGCTTAGGAAAGTTAGACTGATATCAATCTGATAGATTGATAGATGGCCAACGCATCTGAATTGATCAAAAAGATGATATTGAACAAATGCCCAGATTGATAGTCTCCTTACTACAAAGCAATCACAGCCAGCTTTCCCAGTGTGTACATTCTGGAGGATATCGAGTGGCAGTAAAACAACAAATGGATATTTTTATATGACTGTCAGCCGGTGAGACAAGACGCGTATTTTACTTCTTTGAGATTCGACCTTCTTTCATCCTATCTTCTTTGTCCATACACATCCATTACCCAACAGTTATCTCAAGTGCGGTCAACATGAACCAAGGCGAGCAAGCTCATTCATGTGCTATCAATCAATGGCATATCAATCAATTGCGAATCTTTCCTGTCTAATAACCCCATGATATGCATTTCTACCATCCCTCAATTATGTTCTTGCCGTCCACGTCGTTGACCCCTATTCTACGAGACAGGCTACAATACCATTGACGATACTTCTTGAGTTGCTAGTACCCCCCCAAATCAAAGAGGACCACCAAGAGCTTTATGGCCGTCTGCTTTTCGTACACGAACATCCACATTCGTTCCAGAAGGTCGAGCACGGTGCAAATGCTCTGCGCAGCCTGGCGCGAGTTGCGCTCGTTGTAGAGAAACGGACCGACGACGACATCGATCTGTCTCCAGCTCAACTAGCTCATTATTGTTTAATGTGTGAATCCGTGGCATGTATCCCGAGCCAGGATATACCATCAGGCCAAGAAGCGCGCACGCTGCGAATGCCGTCTCGATTGCTGGATCGTCAGAACTCCTCGGCCCTCAGAGTGAGTGAGACTTCCACCGTCCTCGCGGAACCGCGCCGACGCCACATATACACTATAAATGCCAGTTACCAAGGACTGGAAGGTCAAATACGCCCCCGACATCCACCTCAACATGTTGACACCAAAGATGCCACGGAGGCCCCCTCGCGGAAGGAGGGCTTAATCATATTAATCCTCAGAAAAATGTGCAAAATCTAACAGCATCTATGGCTTGTCATTTTAGTTGCTAGTAGTAAGTAGTTGTGGCAATTGTCCGGTTGACTGGATCACAGACTTCTTCAAAACAACGGGCCTTCTCAACCTTCTATGTACGCTTTTAAAAACGAGGCGTTCTCCCAGTCTTGTCGTTCATGCACAGTTAGTTGTATCACTGTGCTCTGACGAAACAATGCGTTGCCTGCATCTGAGCCAGATGCAGAGAGGTAAAAACAAAATACGTTCAGAGCAAATTCTTTGCTCTGCGTCTATCACACGCGCGCTGCGCCAATTTCTGGGGAAAATATCAAAACAATGGAGTATTCTCTGAACGCGTTTCATTTTAAGAATACTGTCAACCCACGGAATTCATTTTCTCTTCCTTCTTGTCGTTACGCGTTTTTATTTGGAGCACATTATTTGTGCGCCCTCATCTCGTGACGAGATGATGAAAACTCTTTGTGCAAAGGCGCCATGCAATAAATGAATGCTAAGTTGTTGTTGCACGCCGTAGAAGTATCGGTGACTTATTCAAATCGACGCCGTTCCTCTTCTCTCTTTGAACGCGTCGTCCAGTGCCTTTTTAATAGACTAGAGGAATGAAGCGCCAGCGCTTGCTTGCATACTCATCCCACTCCCTTCCGAAATGCTCCTTCAGCATCCTCTCCTCATTCTTGACTCGGATTGAGAGCATACTGATCCACATGTAGGCGTAAATGGCAGCCAGCCATGTTCCACCACCAATGCCCATGAATGAGGATGGGATCGCAGTAGCGTAGGTCTTGGATTGAGTCACTGCCATGATTGCGCGAGAGAGGAAGAGCACGATAACGTCCCAGAGACCGTCACTCAAGAGCAGAATGTGGAAGCAGATGCTGTTGAGAGTCGCACCGGTATAGGACGGATGGCGAAGAAAAGTGTATGGACCGGATTGGACTAACCTATGACCTGAGCGGATGGTCAGTTGATACTGAAAAGGCTGTGATTAGGTGAACTGCCCAAGGTGTTTCAAACAAAAAATCCAGTGTAGAAAACTTGATACGTACAGTGAAGAAGCGGTCCAGGGAGATGAAGGACCACTTTCTCAACCCAAAACCTGCGAGGCAAAGGCCTGTCATGACCAGATGCCAAGGCTTCAGTTCCTGCAGCTGCTGAATGGCAACATCGTTCGAGATCACAGCTCCACGGATCATCAAAAGGATATAGAGGGCGGTCTCGAGAACGCCGATTGAGGCCATGATGACTGAGGCTTTGTTGACGTTGAGCTTGATAAGCCAGTCCTCGTGGACGATCTTATCATCCTTTTGAGCGTTGACAGTCTTTGAGGATGGCGGTGGGAGTGCGCAGAGCACATAACTGGCAGAGGCTGTCATGAGGCAGGCGGCTTTTGCAAGCATCATGGCTGACATGGCGAGGATATATTGTTCAGGGCCAGTGTAGTAGTGTAGTTACGTGGAGGTGATAATGAGTGCGCGAGAGAGAGAAAGATGGTGAACACAGACGATTAATGTTCGTTTTATTGCCTCAAGATCTGTACGAAAACAAAGGCCCACCTGGCAAAGTCTCAGAGGACTGACCAAGAAGGAAAAAGACCGAGTCTAATCATGCTTTCCCAAATGTGCGTGCGATTCACTCGGACAGGAAAGGACGTCGTCCAGAAAGCAAAGAAATGACGGAAGGGACGATGAACATGTTTTATTTTTTTGCAGTCGAGAGTTGGGGGATTGGGTCTTATTTCGTGGAAATTGGAAATCGACTTGATAGCATTGCGCCCGCATGGAACCCATTCGGCGCGCGGGTCCATGCAAAAGAACATTCAGTTCCTACTCTTAGTCAAGTCCAGTCGGCAAGGCATAAAGAATATAATGCATATACTGCATGAACATTGGATAGGGATACCGCCTCAGAAACAGCACGCTCTCCCTCGAACGGTCATCGTCGCCTCCACTCTGGTTTTTATCCATTTTTGGTCTTGTTAAAAAGGGGCTGGGGAAGTGGGGAGAGATTGAGAGGAAAGTGTTGTGTCGAGTTGGTAGCCTTGTTCCGTGGTCTAATCATGACGCGTTTGGGTCCATGCACTCCGGAGTAACTGAAAGCCCGCTTTTTGTACAGCCTTGAATTGCCTTTTCCTCTCTCTCTCTCTCTCTCTCTCTCTCTCTGCACGGCGACTCTGTTTTCCCGGTCGTTTGCATTATGGCGATACGCCTGTCTGTGATGCACTTGTCCTGGTGGACGCAACGAATGCAGCCCGGGTCTGCTCGCAGATGCGCGTAAGGAACATATGTCCTTTGTATGATTTGATCGAGCAGTTGACTGCAATCGGCTGATGTTATCACCCAGGACGTCCATCAGAGTGCTTGCACACAGGTGATTGTCCAATGCGATCACAAACATTCAATACTCAACATCTCCGTGCGCGTCAAGTATAAACCATCTACGAGGGAAGTATATTGACGCTGCAGGCAATCCGCCCACTGTGTTCTTTATTGCTCATTAAGCGAGAAGAAAGTAGCGCCAGCGCTCGCGTAGATATCCCACTCGTTTCAAAAATGATCTTTCAGTATACCCGCTTAGGTACACGCTTGAAGATCAAGCTCATCATCAACTTGACGATAGTGTCAGTGTAAAAAGGATGGCGAATGAATCTATAAGGGTCATGTCCGATCAGTTTGTGTCCCTGACGAACCGTCAACTGGTACTAAAGGTTTAAATGAGCTAGTTCTTTACTTCTGGCTGTTCCAAAAAAGACAAGCGGCAGCGATGCAGTGGAAGCCAAAGCCACTCTTCGGTGGCATAGGAGTTTGGTGTCTCGCTCGGATTTAGGCCAAGAATGGCATGAAGTCCATCCGTTGCGAGGTTTTCCTGCTTTCCGCATATGAATCCTGCCATGTCTTGTGCGACGATGATTCCTGGAAAGTGCACAAGCCATCCTTTTGTCTGTCCGCACAACTTTCTTCCTCTCCATGTGTCGTCGCAGCACAGTTTAAGCGCTCAAGAGAGCACAGAACAACGTACTTGCATTTACTATTACAAGCAAGATGGACTGCCGTTGCGTGAAACCAATAAAGTCTGCCCTCCCAGTTGGCGAATGGTCGAGCTTCCATGATACTTTTCCATTTGTTGATAAAATAAAATAAACGCAAAGTAAAAAAAAAAAAAAGCCCATCCGTCATGTGCTCCGTGGCGCCGCAATTGGGGCAGTGCACAACGCTACCGAAAACCACATTTGACTACAGAGTCAAAAAGACAACACTCAAGAGTTGCCTTCAGCCGTTTTTATCCGTAGTAGACAGCAGCCCCGTTCATTTCGAATAAGGAGAATTATTACGTTTTTTCTTTATTGCTTGGTACAAAGAGCGATATACAAACAGGGGGTGAGGAGGTCGATGGGTCATCAGGGCCGCATTGAGTTTTTTGGCCTTGGCGGAAAAAAAAAAACGAACTGTGAACGTGCACCAGCATAATCAGACAACGTTCTCATTCATTGCCCAGCTAATACGACTGGGGCCCCTGAGGAGGTCTAGGAGTATAGGGATTACTTGCGGATGACTCTCCAGAGACCTGAACGACATGATGAGAAGGCACAGGGTTTTTGTCATATGGACTTGACTGACTCGTGTTACTCTTGGGATCTGCCGCAGAATAGACTGGTGGTGGTGAGAACACAGCGTCGGAGGAGGAGACTGGCGGTGCAGGTTGAAGGGCCGAGTACACTGGTTGGGCCGGCTGGTAGGGCGTGCCTGGTGCCTGCTGAGGCGGTGGGTACTGGTACTGAGGTTGTGGTGTTGGCTGGGGTGGGTAAGGCTGCTGGTACTGATACTGTTGCGCCATTGGGTCGCCCATTGGTGGTGGGTATGTCGTAGGAGGAGCGGGGCCGTAGCCAGGCTGAGGTGCGTAGTAGGGGTTATTAGGATCAGCGGCTACAGGGTAAGCCTGCATCGCCACCTGTTGCTCGATGAGGATAGTCTGGGGTTTTGCCATGGCAGCATATCTGGCAGCACGTCTGGCACGAATAACACATATGACGATGGATATGACGATCAAGCACCCGAGCCACGTCAAATGGTAATAATAAAACATTGTGGTAGTGGTAGTGGTTGTGGAGGGGTGGAGGGGTGGAGGGGAGCGGAGGGGAGGAAGAACGTTGGTGCAAGAGAAAGAAAGGAGACGCGAAAAAAAACATTAAAAGAACACATGCTGGGATGTCTCGATGGTGTACATCGCCTTTTTTGCTTTTTCGACTTTATTTTCAGTCCGTGTCACGACACACACGCATGAATACATCCTTGTTCCCCCACTCCCACTACTTCATCCCTTGCATCCATGGCCATGTATAGCGGAATTGCTTGGGACTTCTTATGAATAGTCCCTTTCAACCTTTGTTGCTGGTTTGTAGGACAGTTGAAGATACAACCTCTGGATGCCGACTCACAAGGGTGGAGTGCACGCCTTCTGTGCGGAGTGTGGAATGCTGTGGGCATGTGCAATCCAATGGAGTTTTTTTTTTTTTTGTTCCAATTTATTGTTTGCTGGTGTGAAGCCGGACAGTGCTGCCACCAGCTTTACCTTGCAAAATAGCCTGGAACAAGCCTACAGCTATGGCGAGCTGTTGGTTGTTGGTTGGGATTCTTGGATGAGTGAAGAGCAGGATTGTACTGACCTCGCTTCAAACTACGCTCCTGGGACTGTTTTCCAGTGGCGCTGCTGGCACGAGCATTGCAGCTACACTGCCAGGCGCGTCAAGTCATGCGGCCCATGCGAGAGACCAGGCTCCGAGTGGGAGATGTCCTTGAAGATCTAGAATCAGAACCGCGATACATCATCAACAATATCAAAAACAGAGATTGAGCAAAATAAGTTGAATAACAACACCAACTGTAAACGACGGCCTCGAACGCGTTGGTGATACGTGTTGAGTCCCCCTGTCAAGAACCAGGGGTGGACCAAAAGGTGAGAGCGATGGCGTGATTTGCATTATGGCAGCTTTGTTAGAAAATCACACAACGCGCAAGGCGCCTTCGTTTTCTCTTTTTGTGTTTTCGCTCGAACGTTCGGATGAGATCGAGTCAACACAAGAAAAATTGCACCATCGTTTGAATCGTGACTGCCAATCATGCAACGCTCATAAATATCGCATTCGTCCGCTTTCTTCTCCTCCTCTTTTTTCTCAACCACAACCCCTTGTACCTCCATTTTCACAAGACTCAATCCACCATGACTGTCACCGAACGTACTCCTCTCCGCCTTGGCTCCACCGCCCCCGATTTCGAAGCCGAGACCACCCAGGGCAAGATCAACTTCCACAACTTCATTGGCGATTCATGGGTTGTCCTCTTCTCCCACCCTGCTGACTTCACCCCTGTCTGCACAACCGAGCTCGGTGAGGTTGCCCGTCTCAAGGATGAGTGGGAGGCTCGTAACGTCAAGGTTATCGGTCTCTCTGCCAACGGCCTCGATTCTCACCAGGATTGGATCAAGGACATCAACGAGGTCAACTCTGTCGACCTCAAGTTCCCCATCATTGCCGATGCCGACCGCAAGATCTCGACCCTCTACGACATGTTGGACTACCAGGACCTCACTAACCTCGACAACAAGGGAATCCCCTTCACCATCCGCTCGGTCTTCGTCATCGACCCCAAGAAGTCCATCCGTCTGACCCTCTCCTACCCTGCCTCCACCGGCCGCAACTTTGACGAGATCCTCCGTGTCGTCGACTCGTTGCAGTTGGGTGACAAGAACCGTATCACCACCCCCTCCAACTGGCAGAAGGGCGGCAAGGTCATTGTCCACCCCTCTGTCTCCAACGACGAGGCCGCCAAGATCTTCCCTGGCTTCGAGACTGTCACTCCCTACCTCCGCTTCACCACCCTTCCTACCCAGTAAAAAAAAATCGCGCATGAGATTTAGCCCCACAATCGGCGAAAGCCGGTTTTGGGTGTCCCTTGAGCTTCTTTTCCCCTCTTTCTCGCAACGAGGTTTATTTTGCATATCCGGCTTGCTCATCTACCATCGATGAAAATGACCACATATTCCACCACACCGCAATACATAGTTTTCGCCTGTAAATAATAAAAAAAATCTGCGCGTGCAATCAATCTAGGGGGTGTTCGTAAGTTGATTACGTTTCCCACGCGTCTTTTTGATGGAAGATCCCATATGCAGGCTAACCTTTTCTTTTTTAAAAATTTGCATGACGTTTTGATCGCAGTCACTGTCAACGTCGACGTCTTTGGAATCAGGCACGGAGTACGCACCAATCGCAAAGCACGTGCTGCAAGAAGGCTGCATAAAAAGAGCTTTGGCTCACATTGTCTAGATACTGCCATCATCAAGCTCCGTTCCTCATGCAAGTGATGCGACATAGAACGGATCACATTGTACGTGGGAGCCCTGCCAGCGAATAACGTTTATTACAAAGACAACTGTAAAAATCGGTGTTTTCTTCCCCCATCTTGAGAGAGGATTTGAAGACGGGCCACGCAAGGTGCTGTCACACATGGCAGGGTACTTGGCAAGGGCATCTTCGGTATGGCACGCGTTAACCCCCCCCCCCCAAGCACATCGCCTGTGTTGACCATCGGTGGGACAAGTGTTTGTCCCGATGGTCACTTTTTTTTTTCTCGATTACTGGATGATTGCTTTCGTATTAACGAGGGACCCTGCTCCTATTTTTGTCCCAGCGCAATGTCGTACAACGCTCTTTTTTTGAATGAACGCCCACAAAGAAGTTTTTCGAGACATCCACTTCATTCCTGAGACGATCAGGCATTACCCACTTGAGGACAGGATCGCGGCCATCCTTCGTAATGAAATATGCACTTGCAATATACTGGCGAGGCAACTCGTGGAGCATGTGAGAGCTCCGACAGGGGGCCTCGGTAAGGATTGCGCCTGCAGTGAGACATGCTCTTCTAGGCGTTGCCCAAGGCTCAAATATCGCTTCGGCTCTCCTCGTTGGGTGCTCTCTTTTGCCAATAGTATACGAGAGACAGGACATTTCTAGATTAGTCTATGAGGGCTGTTCCTGTCGGAAGCGAGAGTGTCGTTCATGTCCATGGCGGTGGAGGTGAAGGGGCACCGAGAAGGAAATAATCAACGACTCTCTTTGGTGGACACAATAACCGTTATGTAATCTTTGTGATCGTAATAAATTGCACGAAGACCTCATGTTGCGAGGAGGATTTTCCCCCGGCGCACACTTATTTTATCCAAAATGCGTTCTCTGTCGCCTCTCTTCTCTTTTCTTCTTGTTCTTGTCCTCCAAAGCACACTTTCCCCCTCACTGCTCTGCCCTCACTTGGATTACTTCCACCACCACCACCTCCTCTCTTCAACACCCGCCCTTCCTCCTCGCTCTCACGCTCCCTCAAACCACCCTCGTATCATCCCACCCTCCTTCCGCAATGCGTTTCTCCGTCGTCGCCCTCGCTGCTTCATTCATCGGTGCCGCCATGGCCCAGAGCTGCTACATCACCGGCCCCGTCAACAAAACTGTCTGGAAGGCTGGCCAGAACTACACTGTCAGCTGGAGGACCAACCCGCCTGTGACCGCCAAGTCGTTCAACATTGAGCTGTACAAGGGTGACCCAGCCCATATGACCCACGTTATGCAGCTCGGTCAGGCAAAGCCCTCTGCTCTGCATATCACTGTGAAGGTTCCCGCCAACCTTACTGCAGACTGGTACGCTATCCAAATTGGAGGCGACGCCTACTCACACTATTTCGCTATCGACGATTTGAAGGGCACAACACCAACAGGAGTGGAGCCTACAGCAGTCGCCGTTACGACTACTGCTTCCACCACGACGGCTGTTACCACCACGACTGTCTCCACCACAGCGACTGCGACCCCCACCAATGTCAGCAAGTCCAACGTAGGAAACCAACTCTCGACTGGTCCAATGGCTTTGACCGCGGCGGCCATCGTTGCTGCTGCTGTCTTTGCTTTCTAGAAAATCAGAGCATTCATTAAAGTATGAACACCTCCCCAGTCTTCGAGGTGACAGAATAATAATAATAAAATTCCTGCTCCCCGACCCTTTCATCTCTCTCCATCATACCCTTATTCACGCTTACACCATGTACAGTACAACGATGAGTAATAAAAACAATAATTCCCTTACTCTCCGAATCGCCTCGCACAAGTTGTTTTCCAGTCTTGAAAAGTGGCGAGTCCGGGGAACATGGAGGGCGAACGGTTTTTTTTTAATTTTGTTATTTGTTGATTATTTGTCCCCGCGGTAAACAAGTTCGCTCAGTTGAATCTGGACCTTGTTGCCAAGAAACATGGAAACGGAACAACAACAACAACGAGAGCGATCTGCTTGTTTGGCACGAAGAGCCAATACAGGAGGATTTGTGCTGCCTCGAGATATCACGCTGCTTCTGTCCACACAGCGTCGGCAAATTTTACGTGCACAAAGTATTCGCTCGTTCACGACGCGTCTCGAACAAGCAACTTTGAGCATTATCTGGAACAGATGTCTGGACATCCTCATGCCTATCGCCCTCACGCCAGCCATGCATGCGAAGGAAAGATTGATGGGTTTCACAAAACACCTACTTGCATTTACACTATGCGACTCAACACAGATGCATTCGCTATCTCTCAGCTCTTGGATGGTGCAAGCTGGAGAGACAAGAGAGCAAGATGACCTTGTTGGTTTCTCATCTCGCTCATCATCTGTCATCTTTCATTCGTTTGTCTCATCCCTCCACTTCATCTTCTACCCTCTACTAATTTTTTTTTAACAAAGATGGCTGACGAGGAATTTAAACCACACATTTTAATCGTCGGAGCGGGTCTCGGAGGACTCTCGCTGGCAGCCATCCTGGAACGTGGTAATATCTCTTACGAGGTATACGAGCGTGCATCGAGCGTGAAGCCCTTGGGTTCTGCCATTGCTTTGGGGCCTGGTGTGATGCCATTCTTTGAGCAGCTCGGAGTCCTGGACCGAGTGATGGCCAAGTGCAAGGTCTTGGGTTTGAGCTATAGCTGGAACGAGAAACTTGAGCTACAAAATAATCTAAGCTATGCCGTTAGCAAGGAAGAGTGAGTGTGCAAAATAGAAAAACGCAAAATTTTGTGTGGAATGTGAATGTCCCCCCCCCTTGAATCCAACGCTAAAAAACGCCTCCCACTTTGACGCCCTCTTCCGCTGACAGATTTGGGTATGATGGTGCTATCATTTCGAGACCAGCTCTTCATGACATCCTTCTTAGCCTGATCCCGGCTGAGAAGATTCATTTCAACAAGAGGGTGCTATCCCATGTGGAAACTGGCGACGGAGTCCTTATCCGCACTGCCGATGGTGAGACTCATCGTGGCAATATCCTTGTGGGTGCCGACGGTGCCTACAGCGGTGTGCGACAATCCTTGTACGGGCAACTAGACAAAGCGAAGACGCTCCCCAAGTCAGACAAGGAGCCTCTCAAGTTCTCAAGCGTGTGTCTTGTGGGTCAAACAACGCCTCTGGACCCAAAGATGTACCCCAGTGTGGAAGACGAGACTTGCCAGTTCAACGGAGTTATTGGAGACAAAGACCCTTACTTTGTGAGTAACGAATTCCATTTTCCTGCTCTGCCAAGGAGCAGTTTATCAGTATCCTAACATGGGGGTGGTTTTTGTTTCTGCCGTTAAAAAGTGGGTGACGTTCACGACGGCTGATAAGACGATCTGCTGGATGGCCATCCTGGTCCTGAACGAGACATCGAGCAAGGAGCACAATACCTTTAGGAACTCAGAGTGGGGACCTGAGGCAGCTGAGAGTATGGCCAAAGATGTCCGACACTATCCGATTCCCTGTGGACAGTACAAGACCCTTGGTGACCTGATCGACCTCACTCCCAAAGACCTCATGTCGAAGGTCATGTTGGAGGAAAAGTTTTTTAAGAGCTGGTACGGTGGCCGCTCAGTCCTGCTAGGAGATGGCAAGTTTTAATTCAAAGAAGAATGACTCGCAAGCGCTGATATCATTACAGTGTGTTATGAGACCGTCGACTAACTATGCTGCTGATGTTGCATTTTATGATCTTTTAGCATGCCATAAAGTAAGTAGGGAGGAATGGTTCATCTGGTAGTGACTTTTCGCAGAAGCTGACTTTGTGCTTATGTTTGTCCTTTCACGATGCGATTTTACGAATAGATGTCTCCCAGTGCTGGTCTTGGTAAAGCCTTGAGGAAATGTCCGACAACATGGCGCAGAACTTCGAAACATGCAAAACACAGCTAATATGCGTCTAATCATCTCGTTCAAAAACAGGTGCCTCCACTGCCATCCACGATGCAATCGTGTTCGCCAACTATCTCAGCACGCTTAAAACAAATGACCCTGACGATATCACCAACATATTCAAGCAGTACCAAGACGAACGATCTCAGATAGCCAAGGAGGCTGTGGATACAAGTGCTCGGTTCACCAAGATGTTTGGCAAGGTAAACGCGACGCTTTACACATCCATGAGCATGCTTTGTGTATCCTTTCTAATTTCTTTTTTGTTTTTTATATGGAAGACGCCTTACAATGCCATTCTTCGCAAGTTGATGACATACGCCCCAAAGTGGTTCATCGACCTATCGCTTCTGAAGCTGAGAAGATACCGTCCCCAGATCTCGTTCCTGCCACCGCCAAACGACAAAGGATATCGTCGACCACCGTACCAACGCAGTTTGGAAAAAACACGGCCCAAGAATTTCGCTGCTGCGGTGGCTGTGTAGGGAAAAATCCACCGCGCAGTTTCAATATATACCAGACATTCATATCGTTTTTACATAAAGTCCGACCTATAGCTACTCATTCCAAATCAAGTTTGGTATTTATTTTAAACAATGGTCGTGGTTCCGGGCCGGGTCTTCTCCAGGCTCGGCTGGAACATTGGTGGACGGGTGCCTTTATCATCGACTGGTGGCAAGAACGAAATCTGAGGTCGATAGCCATTTATTCTGGCACCGAGCAAGTTGTGGAGCCATCGTGGAAGGTGGTTCAGAGCTTTTCGTAACAGCATGCCGAGGAGATTCTATACATTTGTAAAGCCAGGGAGGGGGGGGATCAGTTAATATGAAAACGCGATCTCTTTCCAAGGTACAGCCTGGGTACGTATTGAATTTTTTTCACCTTCTTGAGGATCTTAGTCAAGGCAGAACTCATGGCAACAGAGTCTTTCGCGTGTTGATAGCGCTCGTCTCTGTAAGCCAGTAATGCCTTCTCGATGTCTTTGGTGCTATTTGTAGTCAGACTGCTGAGATAGTTTCCTAGGACCACAGCGTCGTACATGGCCGATTGACCGCCTATCAAAATATAGGAACCAAGAAGGTCATAAGTAATAGTTGCGAAACGCGAACGTCTTTTTTTTTGGCTCACATTTGCGTCTGTGGATATAAAAGAACATTACCTAGTCCGGCGTTGGGAGGCATCTACAGGGTTGGTGGCGATAATATGTAAGTTAATTTGCTGATGCTGCACGTTTACTGATATGAACACGTCAAAAAAAAACTAACCTTGTGGCAGGCTATTCATCATTATATGATAGTAAAATAAGGCAATAGTAAGAATCGGATATGGAGAAAGCATCTTACAGGAGTCTCGATATTTCAACTCGACCTCTCTTACCATCCCCCATTAATGCCGTTCGGCCGCTAGTCCAAGTCTCGAACAGCTTCTCTTCCAGAATCACCTTGCGAATGACCTCTTTGGGCGTGAGATCAATGAGCTCGCCCATCGTCAAGTTCTTCCTAACAGAGAACCCCCTAATCTGCTGGATCATAGAATCGACTGCCTCAGGGCCCCAATCTGATTCTCTGAAGCCGTCGTGCTTCTTACTCGTAGCTCCGTCCAACATCTCCAGAACCATCCAGCAAACTGTGTTTTCAGCTGTGGTAAACATCACAAACTAGATGATATGGGGTTATTAATAGCAGACAATCAAGGCTATCGACTTGTTCAGAGTAGACATACATGGGTTAAAGGCAATATACATCACACTTACAAAGAAAGGCTTCGTATCCGCAAGCATGAATTCGGTCCTACAAACATCATCATTAATATTCACGTATTCCTCCTCCGTCAAAGGACGCGTTTGACCCACAAGACAGACAGTAGAGTACTTCATCGGCAAGGTGTCCAGAGCAGGAAGGCTCCCCTTTTTGCTCAACTGGCTATAAAGAAACTGTCGTACACCACTGTAGGCACCATCTGCACCAACGAGGATGTTTCCGTGATAGGTCTGATCGTCAGCCGTTCGAATGGCGACTCCATCCAGAGTTTCTTCAAAGGAGAGCAAGCGCTTGTTCAGGTGGATCTTCTCCTGTGGTATCGAGTTAAGAAGAATGTTGTGGAGCGCAGGTCTTGAAATGATATATGTCTTCCAGCCGAACCTTTTTTGACGATGGCATAGCAAGAGTCGAGAAGCCGAAATTCGCTTAGCGCACTGGAAAGTAATTATTGCATTGCCAACAGAGCCTCTTTTCATTACCTTTCTTCATAGCCAGTCGAGTAGTCCGACCGTGTCAAGAGCTCGAGTTTCTCATTATACATGAAGCTTTCCTTATTGATCTTGCCCTTGGCTTCAATCTGGTCTATCACACCTAACTGCGTGAACATTGGCATCTATGGGACTCATCGTTAGCGCATTTATTTATTTTTTTTCAGCTTTCGAGAGCACGCTCCAAGAAAATTCAGTGACATCTTAATCAAACCATTTGGACGTTTTACCACTCCAGGACCGAGACAAATAGCGGATCCCAGGGGTTTGAGGGCACTGGCCTTTTCGAAAATCTCGTAAGGGACGCCAGCGCGGTCGAGGATCGCAGCCAGAGATAGTCCACTAAGACCAGCACCAATTATTAGTACTTTGGGCTTGACAACGGTGTGTTCCATAGACATCTTTGATACGGAGTTGAGGAGTAGAGGGAGAAAAAAAAGGCTGAAAGAAACTGTTGACTGTAGAAGAGGGCGAGGAAAGAATGCTTGGAAGGAGAGGCAAGAAACGAAGAATTAATAAGTGAAAATATTTCTTTTGTTACGAACTACCTGCAATGGCCACAATGGATCCAATTAAAATCGGTTGATCGAAAGCAACGAAATACCGCCGTGCTACCTGAATGCTTCTACAGCTAGCCCCCCTAGAACAATAGACAGATCATTCCTCTCTTTCTCTCGGTTTCAGGCCCTCTTCGCTCCCCGAGCGAGGGTAGAACATTGAAAGGTGCATGTGGGAAAGGGTCTGAGCCCGCTTGTTTGAAGACACGCGCAACATGTAGTTCGCAAATTCATCTTACAGGAGTAGAGGAATCGAAACAAAGCAAGAGGAGGCAATATCCACAGGCGGTGCAGTTGATCATCTTCACGGCAAAACAGATTTTATCGATTGCAGATCTCTTTTGTTCTGTTTGCCTCGGATGAAAAATCTCGTACTTCATTACACATGGTGTCAGCAGCATCAACACTCCCCCATTCTGAAACGCGGAAGTTGTCGTGCACTTTACTCTTTGTCCCAAGCGAAATAGGCAATGGCGAATACTTACAAAGTGAGGTCTCTTGTCACCAACGATGGACCCTAACCACCTGCAGTTCTCTTCATCCACATGCCCAAACTCGGCATTCGTCAATGAGCGCGTTTGGCCCACAAGAAAGACGTGGGAGTACTTTCGCGGTTTCTTATCCGAGGCGGGGAGTTTACCACTCTTATTCACTTGTTCGTATATGGACTGTCGGACACCACTGTAAGCACCATCTGCGATCGGTGTTGCTATCCGAAGTTCGGATTATGACTCCATTATCTGTTTTTCTGCAACAGCACTAGCATATTGTGAAGCAATGGACGCGAAATGTTATAGGTCGGCCATTCCGAATCTTTTGGAAGGTAAAGAGAGGATCAGATTGAGTAGCCGAGCAATTCGGGAGCGGGCAAAACACCATGGAAGGACCTTGCAGGTGTTGCCTCTGTTATTGATTCGGTCGATCACACTCAACTGCGTGAACGTAAGGTGCAACGCCTATAAATATGGCAGCTGGAGGAATTTACCACACCAGGTCCACGACTGAAAGCTGATCCCAAGAGCTTCAGGGCACTAGCTATCTTAAAGATCTCATAAGGCATGCCAGCTCGTTCCAGAATTGCGCCAAGGCACAGTCTGCCTAACCCAGCGTCCACGATAAGGACTTTTGGGTTGATATCCTGACTTCACATTTTGAAGTGGGCAACAACGCATTATCAGAGCTAAGGATGATGTGGAATAGGGATGAGGATGATGAAGAATGAGAATGAGGATAGAGAGATTCGAGAAAAACAACAACGCCTAGGTGTGTCCTGCATTGTGCAATGGCGACATACGATGCTTCAATATCAGCACAGCGATGGATTTATTATCTATCTTACTTTTGATGAGCAAATGGGAGGCAACAATTAAATGTGAAAATAACAAAAAAATAGGGGGACAGAACAAAACTTGCGAACGAGATATAGATCCAAACGGCATCCGATGCAAATGTCCAGCAATGGAAGCTACACCTCTTCGTCCTTAGTACGAAGCAATTGCAACACCCTCCTTCTCCTACACAACAACAACCTCCTCTTCATTCTTCTCTTCCTGGGCAGTGCCAGTGGCAGCCTTCTTGCTCTTTTTCTTCTTCTTCTTCTTCTTCTTCTCGCCGCTCGCTCCGTTCACGTCTTCCTCTACAGATTCTGTTGACTCCTCATCCTCAACTGCAGCTCCCTCAGATGTCTTGCTCTCGCCATTCGTACCGTTGCTCTTGTGTGCAGCCTCACTAAGCTCCTTCTCCAACTCGGCAACACGTTCCAAGAGCGTCTCCTGCGCACCCTGCGCAGCCTCGAGTGCCTTCTTCGTCTCCTCAACTGTCTTGGTAACTGCCTCCAGCTCAGCAGACTTGGCGGCAACAGCAGCGGCATGTTCGCCCTTCGTCTCTTCAATTGTCTTGGCAACTGCCTCCAGCTCAGCAGACTTGGCGGCAACAGCAGCGGCATGTTCACCCTTCGTCTCGTCAGCTGTCTTGGCAACCACCTCCAGCTCAGCAGACTTGGCCGCAAGTTCTCTCTTCGTCTCCTCAGCTGCCTTGGCAACCACCTCCAGCTCGGCAGACTTGGCCACAAGTTCTCTCTTAGTCTC
>MU616692.1:0-35764 GCA_025201705.1 Dissophora ornata | reverse complement strand
CTTGGCAACCACCTCCAGCTCGGCAGACTTGGCCGCAAGTTCTCTCTTAGTCTCCTCAGCTGTCTTGGCAACCGCCTCCAGCTCGGCAGACTTGGTAGCAACAGCAGTCACAAGTTCCTTCTTCGTCTCCTCAGATGTCTTGACAACAGCCTCCAACTCGGCAGACTTGGCAGCAACAGCAGCTGCGAGCTCCTCCTTCTCCTTGCTCAAGGATTCGTGCTCCGTCTTGACAGACTGGTGGGATGCAGCGGCAGTAGCGAGCTCCGAGGCAAGGCTCTCCTTCTCGGTGATAATGGCCTTGTGGCTCGACTCCTTGGCAGCAACTTCTTGCTGCAACTCCTCGACACGCTTCTGAAGAGTGCTGGACTGATCCTCGGACTTCTTGGCGTTCTCAACCGCGCGCTCCTTCAACTCAGCGATGCAAACATTCAGAGACTCCTGCTCCTTGACCAAGCTCGCGATCTGGCTGTTGGAAGTGTCCAATTCCTTGGTCAAGTGGGCAAATTGCTCCTTTTGAGTGCTCAAAGCGCCAGTGTGCGTGGATCGGAGTTCCACGACCTTGGTCTCCAACGACTTGATCTCGTTCTGGGCCTTGCTCAAATCCACCTCAGCGGCAGAAAGCTTCTCGTTGGCAGCAGACAACTCAGCAGTCTTGGCGGAAAGAACGGCCTCCTTAGTGGAGAGAGCGGTGGCATGCTCCTCACGCTTTGACGACAAGCTCTTGTGTTCCTCGTGACTCTTAGCCAACTCCTCCTTAACAATCTTGACCTCCTCCTCGACGCGCTTAACCTCAGCCTCCTTCTTAGCAACCTTCTCAGATTCCTGAGAAATCTGGCTGCGAAGCATATCAATTTCCTCAATCAAGGAGTGCTTCTCACCCTCAAAGGTCTCTACCTGGCTATGAGAGACCTCCTCGGCGTGGTTGACAGCCTCTGCGTACTGCTCAACCTGCAACTTGGAGTTCTCGAGCTCATTCTCCAAAGACCTGAGATCAGACTCGACCGAAGCGATCCTAGCATCCTTGTCGGTCAAGATCAAGGAATAATTGTGGTGTAAATCGTTGCGCTCCCTCAATGCAACCTCAGCGCGGTGCTCAGCCTCCCGAACGTTACGCGAAAACTGGTTGATGTCGTTCTCAGCACGTGCGAACTTCTGCTGCATCTCGCGATTGATCTCACCCGCGCGATCCAACTGAGCTCCGAGATGAGCACGGCTCTGCTGAAGATCCTGAATCTGGCGTTCCAACTCCACAACAACGTTCGAATTTTCCGATGCCTTTTGAGCCTGTTCCTGTGCAGCCTTGGCCTTCTCCTTCTCGACAGCCAATTGCTTGACCAAGAGTGAGTTGGTAAAGTTAAGCGACTCGAGTTTCGAGTCAACAGACTGGGCGCGGTTCTCGGTCTTCTTGGCAGCCTTAACAACCTCGGCATTGGCCTCCAGTTGCTTCTGGAGATCCTGAACCTGGGTCTTGGCCTTTTCCGTTTGGACTTGGGCAGCAGCGATTTCTTGATCCTTAGTCTTCAACAAAATATGAAGGGCATCAACCTCGTTCTTAAGAGCAGAGTCTTCAGCAGGGGCAGCAATTTCAACAGCCTTGGGTTGCTCCTGGGCGACCTGGGCCTTCTCAGTCTTGGTAACGACGGGTTCGGCAGCCTTGACAGGCTCAGCGATCTTGACGGGTTCAGCAGTCTGGGCAATCTCCTTCTTGGCAACCTTGGTTTTCTTGGAGGAGACCTTGGGTTCCTCCACCTTGGTCTCCTCGACAGTGACAGGTGCGACAGGAACGTCAGCGGCAGTAACAGGGGCAGCGGTAACGGGGGCGGCAACTGGGCTAGCAGCCTTCTCAGACTTCTGCACAACAGCAGGGGCAGGGGTGGGGACGGAAGTAGTCTTCTTGGCCTCCTTCTTACTCACGGACTTGACAGGGGCAGCGTCCAAGAGATCGAAAGGGTTGGAGGAGATAACTCTCTCATCGACAGCGTCAGTGTCAGCAGATTCCTTTTCCTGAACAGCATCGGCCTTCTTTGGGCGGGCAGCTTGGACTGGCCTAAGTAGGACAGCGATACCGAGGGTGAAAGACGATGATTGGTTATTTTTTTTTCTGGGCAACGTGGGAAGAGCTTAATCTTTTCTGCTGGGATGTTTTGTGTTTTGGACGGATGGAGCCACACACTCCCAAACTGCAACAGGAAGGAAGAACAGCGCAAGAGAGGGAAAATCAGGTACAGAGCACGGAATGGGTTCCGAACGCATCATTCTTCATCCCGCGACTTGTGGAACCGATAGCGCTGGATAAACTCAATTGGATCCACCGTGTCTAAAAACAAGTGCTCACTACTTTCCAGCGCAAACCCCATCCCAGTGTCCTTATTTCACTTGCTTTTTTTTGCTTGTTGCAAATCGTGCACGAGAGCTGATCCACGGTGGGAGAAGCGAGCGATCAGCCCAGCTTTGATTGTTGCTGTGTGCTTATGTGTCCTTTTTTTTTTTGTGGAGACGCAAGGCGTAAACGGGAAACTCAAACTCCCTACCAGCCAAGGAGGAAAATGTAACCTTTCCCTTGTCTACGGATGCGAGGATTTAAGGAGAGGGGGGCGGGGGACTTACTTCTTCTTCGCCTGTTTGTTGCTTCCGCGCTTGGCCTGGTTCTCATGTTCTTCCAAAAGCTCCTTCTGTGCTTGCTCGGCCAGGAGTGCGCGATTATGATAGGCATTAGGCTCGTAGACGTTCTGGTAGGCATAAACAAGCACTGCTCCGGCCACAAGGGCCACGGCAATAACTGTGCTGGAGTTCACGAATTCCATGACAGCGAGTCAGATTACGAGCGAGACGGGATGATCAGGACAAATGAACGATCCAGATTACACAGAAAAAATTAGAAAACACACACAAAGAGATCTATTTTGAAACAAACAAAGGAGTGTGGTTGGAGTGTTAGATTGCCGTTGTCCACACACCCGGTCGGGTAGGAAAACCAGCCTTGCATTGCGGATGCCGCTGAGCGAGGGATTGCAGACTCTGCAATCCCTTGGGCTGTCTGCCATGATGAGCTCGCTGATTATTGGCGCTGATCAGTTTTATGGCGAAGTTGAAATGGGAATGGCGTACCTGCGAGTGTGTTCCTTTTCTGTTTGTTTGATTTTTGCCAGCTTTCTTTCTCCTAGTGTCGGGTCTGGGGATGTTTGAAGGGACAGAGCACAGCCAGAACAGGGACAGATAAACAAAGTGGAGGAGCGAGATGGGGTAAGGAAAGAAAGGAGGGGTGAGAAGAAGGAAACGAGAAGAAAATAAAAGAACAATCGCAATAGGACGATGGTTGCAAAGCCGTACTTTGGGTGCTCATCCGTAAACACAAGAGATTCAACGCCGGTAACACCACTGCAGCCAATAAGAGGGACGGACGCTGACCAAGAAGCGCATTTGCCAGCCAACCACATCACGCGAACAAAACAAACGCCTGTCAAACCATGCCCCACCGGTATCCGTGGCTAAAAGGCATGGCCACCGTATCATGTTTATCGGCAAAAGGGAATCCAAGCTGTCACTCACAGCAGACGATGCTTTGTCGCAGTGAATGCTCTCAGGACCGCTTCGTGCCACCGTCAGTGCGTAGACCGTATTGCCAAACGTCACACCCACGTTGATATTCTACATCGCTGTGCGTTTTGTGTGTTCCCGCAAACGGGTAAACGCAGGTATAATTGAACTGTTTATCAACGAAACCCCGTTGCGAAGATCGCGTACAGCACAGTCAATTGGATCGTCCCGCACGCGTCAAACTACGCCACCTGCGTTCTACCGTATCCGAACACAAAATCCTCATGAATAATGGACGTCGTGAAGAAAATAGACCCTTTAGCGCGCGTCGTCGTCCTCCTGATTGCAGTTAGCATTCTGCCCACGTTTGGTCTTTCTGTGAGCTATGGATTATCTTTGCTGCATGCGGAAGCATTGTCGTCATCGGAATATGAGATCTGAGGAAAATCAGGATCGTTGAACTCTTATTCTGAGCGCAACGAACCAGGTTGATGCATGAACGACCAAAAGGTCTGACAACGTATACTGCTATCGGTGAAGAAAGGAATGTCCGATACGGTTTACTTATGACTTTTCTTGCAACCTTGCAACCTTACACTCTCTTTTTTTTTCCTCGTTTGCCTTTTGCATTCTCATCCATTGTCGCCCCAAGCTACCTCACACATTATACCCCCATTCTTGCTGCATCATCCTTAGGAACATCATCCCACTACCATAGCACATATACCCTTACTCAAGACATATACCCCCCTCTAGAATGGTGCTCTTGTCAAGGGCCAGTAGCCGCCATGGTTCTACCGCCCAACCTCGCAACAGCATCATGTCTCTTAGCCAGGCCAGCAGCCAATTTCTCGTCGGACTTTTGCTAGTCCTGACGCCCGATTCGTCTTCTTTATCTGGCGCCCTTTCACCTTGGGCCTTGCCCGTTTCCGGATCTTCTTCGTCTATCATGATGGCTGATGCCGGCTCAGTACTTGAATCTCTCAATTTTTTCGCCAGGAAACACAAAAAGGTGGATCGCGTCCAATCCAGCGATGTCAGCTCCACTATCTTTGACGGCGTCTACTCGTTTGTGGCCAAGAAGGATAAAAATCCCGCTGAGGCAACAGTAGCAAACAAAAAGGATAATAACATGGTGACCGCAATTCAAGACGAGGGACAGCAATATCCTGTGGTACATCACCGTGGAACAGGCAGACAGATGGGACAGTGGGATCTAGTCGGTGTTTCTGGTGTGAGTGCCATGCATGGAACCTTGATCCCAAACACCAACAAGATGGTGTTCTTGGAAAAGGTTGAGAAGGGCAGTCATGCGTATCTACCAGAAGACCGCAAAAAGTATTCGTGGTCAGTTGAGTACGATATCGCCGAGGCGACCTTCAGACCTCTGCACACAAAAACCAACTTCTTCTGCTCAGCGGGAGGATACCGGCCAGATGGCGTAAGTGAAAAATGACGTCTTTAGTCTTGGAAATATGGCAGTGATTCTATCATGCTAAATCATTTTGTGTTTTTCTAATGACTAGACGATCGTGTCTTTGGGTGGAGCTGAGGCACAGGGGGTGGTTGAAGAGGGCTGGAATTCTTTACGGTTCTTGTCTGCGTGCAATGCCACGGAATCGAAATGTGACTGGGACATACGCAGCGAAATCTCGTTGACGGCTGGACGATGGTATCCGACCGTCGAGACCCTGGCTGATGGACGACTCTTTATTATCGGTGGCGCTAACCGTGGTGCATCTGAGAATTCGGAAGAGATCAGCGTCTCTTCCTGGGAGTTGTATCCACCATTGCCATCCAACCCTACTCACTTTCCATTCCTTTTGGAGACTTTGCCTTACAACTTGTATCCCGTAAGTCATTTTCTTTACATTGTATACAGGGTTCGTTCCAAACCTGCTTACATGTTATTAACTGATACATCATACTTCTTTGGCGATGGTATCTCAGATGGTAAATTTAATGCCAGATGGAAACCTATTCATTTTCGCCAACACAAGAGCCATTATCTTTTCCACAAAGACATGGTCAATCATCAAGAATCTCCCTGACCTTCCTGGTCCCCCACGCAACTATCCACTCTCTGGCGGCAGTCTCCTTCTTCCTCTTAGACCGGAAAATAACTACGAGCCTGAGGTTTTTATCTGTGGTGGTTCCACCGAGTTCGCCTCCCGTGCTCAAGGTCAGGAGCAATGCGGACGTATCAAACCATTGAGCGAACGCCCAGCATGGGTTATAGAGGATATGCCCTTTGGAAGAATGATGCCAGACATGGTCATAGTACCCGATGGGTCAGTTCTCATCTTTAACGGTGCTAACAAAGGAACTGCAGGATATGATCGTGCTGCGGACCCCGTCCTGCGGCCTGTCCGGTACCAGCCTTGGGACAACGATGAGTCCAAGGAGGCTAAATCCCGCTTTACGGTCCAGAACCCAAGTTATATTCCTCGGTTGTACCACTCAATTGCAATGCCCGTCTTGGATGGGCGCGTCTTGGTGGCGGGCTCGAATCCGAATACCAACTCAAAGGTTTGGGGCGAATTCCCTGTCGAATACCGTGTCGAGATGTTCTCACCTGGATACTTGTTTGCAGACGTCCCGCGACCTCTTCTAAAGGCCGAGAACACTATCGGGCGTATTGTCAATCGTCCTGCAGCCTTGTCTGTCGATGATCTTCAAGCTGCCAAGTTGAGTCCCGAACGTGGACAAGGTGACGGCGACACGAACGAGAATGTGATTTCGTATGCTACCGAGTTTGAGATTGAGGTGATGTTCCATGGAGGGGCTATGATGGAGAGTCAGGTCGTGACACCCAAGGGCAGCCCTGATAATAGCACGCCTTCTAGGGTCCAGGTCAACCTGATAAACGGTGGATTCTCGACGCATTCAACACACATGAGTCACCGGCTTGTTGGACTCGAGATTGTTGGTTACGTGCAGAAGCAGGGCTTCATGGATCGCTTGAGGGTCAAGGGACCCAGGGATGGAGCGCTGGCGCCTCCTGGCTGGTACCAGATGACGGTTGTCGAGAACGGCGTGCCTAGCGAAGGCGTGTGGGTTCGTGTCCTTAATAAGTAGAAGAGTCTCCTTAGACAGATTTTGGCTGATAACACAATATACAAACTTCTTTTCAAGAATAAATAGCGCGCGTGAACGCGTCTCGTGTGCATCTCCATGCTCTCGTCACGTGTACCCGACACTTCCATGCTCGCAGTGCGATGTTTTGTTCCCACATTCACTTTATTCTCTCCCGAGTAATTGACAGCATCATTCTGGAGACCTGGCCTCGACAATGCTTCTCAAACAAATCGCTCTCGCGGCAAAGCATGACGCTCGCACAATGATCCCCCGCGTCGCGGTTGGGAGTTCAAGATCAGTCGCGACCATGGCTGCAATCCGTTTCAGGTGCCTCTCAACTCAACAGCGCCAACAGCTGTTGACCCAGACGTCAAAGCATACAATCTATCACGATGCAAGACGGTGCATGAGTATCTCTGCCACTGGATCTAAGGATTCGACGCGTGCAACGGCCCTTGTGTATTCTTCCTATGGCCGACCTGCCGAAGTACTAAAGTAAGTTCTCTTGTCCCCTTTCCTCGTGGCCCTTGTTTACAAGATAAAGCACCATTCTAATTTCTCGAAAACAGAGTTCTGCGGCACACATTGGAGCCACCCGGTGAAGATTCCGTCCAAGTTCAGTTCCTGGCCTCGCCCATCAACCCTGCAGATATCAACCAAGTTGAAGGTGTCTACCCTCTCAAACCACCGATGACCACCCAGCTCTACACCCCTTCCTCCTCCTCCTCTTTCGCTTCTTCAACACCCCCTGCATTTGATGGCGATACCGATAGTCAACCCCCCGTGGCGGTCGGTGGTAACGAAGGTGTTGCAAAAGTGACAAAAGTTGGATCCAAAGTTGGACATGTCTTTAAAGTGGGAGATTGGGTCGTGATGGGATCTGCAGGAATGGGTACTTGGCGATCGCATGGAAATTTCAACGCCAAGGATTTGACAAAAGTACGATCTGTGGAGAAGATGACTGAGGGTGGTGATTCTTTACATTTGGATGTGGTGCAGTTGGCTACCTTGACGGTGAACCCTTGTACGGCGTATCGGATGCTGAGAGATTTCAAGACCTTGTCGCCAGGTAACAACGCAAAAATAACAACAAACGAGTGTCCTTATACGTCTTAAAGACGCGAACATAGATCTGCCTACACTATACGATTGATTTACGCTAACATAGAATTGATTCCACAGGCGACTTTATTATTCAGAACGGTGCCAACTCGGGCGTGGGTGAAGCTGTCATCCAGTTGGCACAACCCCTGGGCGTGAAAACTATCAACATCATCAGGAACAGACCCGGTCATGAACAAGTCGCCGAGAGGCTGAAGCAATTGGGGGCGACCTATATTTTTACGGATGATCAGCTCGGAAAACTCGAGACCAAGGAACTGGTCAAGTCGTGGATTCTGAAAAAAGAGATTAAGCTCGGCTTCAATTGCGTTGGTGGCAAGCCAACCACGGAGATGGCTCGTTTGTTGAGGTAAAAAAAAAAAGAAAAAAAAAAAGGACAGCAACCTATGTCCTACATCAAGTAATCATTTCTGACCTTTTTATTTCTTCCCTTCCCCCTTTTTTTTGCAGCAAAAACGGACACTTGATCACGTACGGCGCCATGTCACGCCAGCCACTCATCTTGCCTGCTAGTCTTCAAATCTTCAAAAACGTTCACGCCTCGGGATTCTGGCTTTCGGCATGGAACAACGAGCACTCTTCAGAAGAGCGCCAAGAGATGATTGATCGTGTGTTGGATGTTATGAAGAAAGGTCAATTTTCAGAGATCAATTGTTCCAAGAATGGGTGGTCGGTGACGACCTCTGACGCGGCAGCTTTGGAGGAACGTTTGATAGAGGCGATCAAGATGGCGACGACTTCAGGACATGGCAAGCAGGTGTTTATCATGGAGTAATATCAATAAAAAGGCATATCAAAAGTCCTTTTTAAAACTGCAACAAATTCAGTGAGGAGTTTGTTATGTACAATTGTGCTTTGGATACCTTTTTTTATTCATAGTTCAGAACAGACCAGGAGACAATTGAAAATCATACTTGATCACTACGAAAACATTTCACATTTCCCAGAAACCCAACATTATGCATGCCTATCAAACGCAGAACCAACACAAACGAAGAAAGAAACAGTCCGCCATTTTGATCAATTCCTTCGAAAGCATCAGCCAGCAATATGTTGTTGTTGTTTTTTTTGAGAGGTCAGCCAGTGTGAAATACAAATAAACCACATGGGTTATGTTCTCGGTAAAGTGATTACTGTCATCACTCCTCTCAAAAAAAACAACAACAACAATTACATAGAGCGCGCGATGCTTTCCTGGAAAAAGACACATGGAGCTGTTCCCTATTTTCTTTCAGTGAAAGTTTGTTAACGTACAATTGTGCTTTGGATACCTTTTTATTCATAGTTCAGAACAGACCAGGAGACAATTGAAAAATCATACTTGATCACTACGAAAACATTTCACATTCCCCAGAAACCCAACATTATGCATGCCTATCAAACGCAGAATTAACACAAGGCAGAGAAACTCCATTCTTCACGGAGAAAAGAAACAGTCTGCCCATATGATCAATTCCTTCGAAAGCATCAACCAGCAATATGTTGTTGTTGTTTTTTTGAGAGGTCAGCCAGTGTGAAATACAAATAAACCACATGGGTTATGTTCTCGGTAAAGTGATTACTGTCATCACTCCTCTCAAAAAAACAACAACAATTACATAGAGCGCGATGCTTTCCTGGAAAAGACACATGGAGCTGTCCTCCTTTTTTTCTTCGCCGATGGCTCCTGTCATATCCCTGATTCCAAAAAAAAAAATGGTCGCCATTACATGGACGTATCTCTGATCCATGAAAAAATTCAGCATCCAATATTCCTGAAAGGGGTCCGGTTGGTACAAAAAGCGAAATTATAAAACTTCGACTTTATTGATTTGCGACCGACCAAAACGAACGTTGACAACCCATAATTAATGCTCGTAAGCAATAATTTAAGCAACGAGAGCGGAGGCAGTGGCGGACTCGCTATTAAAGTTGAAAAAGTAGGAAGGAAAAAAAAGTCAGTATACCCATTGACATAAATGCCACGAAAAAGTCCTTGTCCAACAAATAATTCCACAGATCCTCCCGACCGTCGATCCTAGAAAACCTCAAGAAAAAACCATCAAGGAGAGCTTGCACTTACTACTTCCAGGTGGGAGGGAGCTGGCCAGCGGTCTTGTAGTAGCGGGCAAGACGGTGGATACGGGACTCAATCAAAATGAGACGGAACTTGCCATCGCAATCCTTGCGGTTGCGCTCCAAGTGCTTGCGGACGGCGACAGCCTTCTTGATCAAGTGGTAAAGATCCTCGGGGATCTCGGGGGCGAGACCGTTGGACTTCAAGATACGGAGAATCTTGTTACCAGTGACGTTCTTGACCTGGGCAATACCCTGGGAGTCACGGAGAATGACACCGATCTGGGAGGGGGTCATACCCTTCTTGGCGAGCTTGAAGATCGAGTCGCAGACATCTTCGGGGGAGGTCTTCAACCAGGAAGGAGGAGAGCGCTTGTAGGGGAGAGCGGAGCTCGAGATACCCTTACCACTGCTGTGCATGCGACCCATTTTGAATAATTCTGATTGATGAGAGATTGAGAAGGGAAAATGAACAATGCGTGAGTCCTGACAATCCTTTTCATATTGTGTAGTGTTTCATCCGAGAATCCAGATCCTGATGAATCGAACATGCTGGTTGGCATGATGCTGGATTTTTCCCAAAATATGAATTAAAAAAAGGATGATGGGTCCGCGATGGTCTTGTCATCTCAATTCTCCTTTGATAATTTTGTTGCTGTGTTGTGCTGGGCGTCTCCTTGTTCCTGCTATGGGTGTCCAGCTGAGGGTCCTCTGCATTGAGATCATCCCAATGGTCTACCTTTGTGGAATGTGCGAGAGAGAGGGAGAAAAGGTCAATCTGGCTACACGCTCTTTTTGTTTATGGACAGGGGCGTGACTTTCAGCATCAAATTTTTTTTAAAAATTCGGATTAAAATACGTCACCGTATAAGGCATTAGATCGTGTGTGTTATGCCTCGAAGTGATCCAAGCGATGGATTACACTACTGTGTCTGTTGCGCGGGGTTGGTGGAGGCCGTCAGAAGGTTGGGGAGATGGCGCTGGATCTCAGCGCTTTCTCCCAGTTGCCTCTTGCTTCGATATGCTGCAAGAATGAAGGGTGGCCATATCTTTCGACTGGATGTCTACCTGACAGGTGGCCAGTAGCAGACGCTTCCTGCCAGGATGAGGATGTCCTGCCGATTTGTCGGTGTGGAATCCTCGGTTCATCTTCAACCGTTTTTTTTTTTCGTCCCAGCAAAATGACAAAACTCAAGAAGAAAATGCCAACGTGGCATATCCTTGTCCAAGACTTTCCACAAGCTCGACACCTTCTTAGTGAAAAGGAGCCAAAAGACTTTGACCACGTCGCGTCTTGTGTCTATCGACTGACAACGGAATGCACGTCCGAAGAAGGGTTCGTAGTTTTTTTTAATACTTGCTCCTTAAGGTGTATGTTGGGAGGCACCAACCAAACTCGCAAAAAAAAAAAGTCGTTTGGCATCAAGGCATCAACATCAAGAATTGAAAACCATGTCATGCGAATCATGCACTGGGTGCTTTGAGGCTACACCGTGCAGTGCCCCCTCGCCTTTAGTCAATGGCCATGTCTCTAAGGAGTACCGCCAGTTCCTCAAGGCCGCACGAGTGTGCAGCACCCTGCACACAGACTTGTCCGAAACACAGCTCGAGGTGTCAGACGCAGGCGGAAAGGGTGCGAGTAGAAGAGACAAGGAAGACCATGCCTTCAACACCTTGATCAGCATCCTCGCCAGCAGCCAGTTTACTGCTCAGACATATCTGGCACAGGCCTACCGACAACGGGGCGCAAAGGATTTCCTGCACGTGGCTCGACTGCTGGCACACCATGGATTCTGGGGACGTCTAATCACCTGGGCGTTCCTGTATGTGAAAGAGGACAGCCAGAAACTTGAGATGCTGCTGGAACAGCACGATGCGGAGCTCTGTCAGAATGTGAACGACGAGGCAGAGATGTTTGAGGTGTTTAACCCGTCTGTACGCTGCCAGCGTGTAGATTGGAGCACAGATCCAATGCCGACAGTTTCTTCGGCGGCATGAGCTTTGTAACCATGGTGTACATGTATAGTAATAAAGGGGTTAGATCGTCCTCGAGAATGGATACTGTCTTGCGACAGTGATCGAATGTTGGGAATGCCCTCGTCTGTCCCTCTGTGATCGTCAGTCACGTTTCTGCTCACTCGAAATGTGGCCATCGCACACGCACGATGTCAGTGTGAGCTGTGACCTTCTTGGCCTTTGTTCCTCACAATCTGCTGATTCTGTTCTTCCATCGTCATCTCATTATCTCATTCAACTTCTCCTGTCTCTTCTTTCCGCCTTTATTAATCCAACTCCCAGCCCAGCGCGTCACTCCAAACCGACCCCTCTTCAAACCCCATCGCCTCAGCTCGCTAAGCTACAACACCACCACACCACATCGCCTCATACTCAACATGTCCAACTCCCGTCAAGGCGTACCGCAACAGCCGCAGCCAGCTGGCAAGCTCTTCCAGTTCAAGCTTGTCCTCCTGGGTGCGTATCTGCCACCGCGCTCTACGACTTGGGCAACCCCCAGCGGGAGTTAGCCTCTATCCCACCTCACCCTTCAATGAACCCAGCCCTTGTGCTATACGCCGTGCTGTCCAGCTTCGTCGCCCGAAACGCACAACTCACTCCATCTCTTATCTCTCTCCTTGCTTCGCCCCCGTTGTCTGTTTGCTTTCCAGGCGAGTCTGCTGTAGGCAAATCGAGGTAAGTCGAAGCAACGGTTCTCCACCAACAGGTGTCCTGTGGCACACTGCTACGTCCAAGAATGCAGTCGACTCTCAATACCTCTGGTGTTCAGTTTGCTTACAAACGTCTATATTTTTTCGTACCTTCATATGACGACCGCTCTCCTCCGTATGACTTTGCCCCGCAGTCTTGTTCTCCGATTCGTCAAGGATCAGTTTGACGACTTTAGAGAGAGTACCATTGGAGGTAAAGTGCTTGATGCTATTCTCACAGCTGGAAGCGAGCTTCAAGGAAGGGCTGACAAAAGTCGAAAAATAATGCTGTCACAACTATGACGAGAATGTGTTCAGGAAGATCGCCGGAGACATTCCTGCTCTCCCACCCGCGTGTGGCTATTTGTTTTGCCCTGGCAGCAATTGCTGCACTTTAGTTGCAAAGATTCATATTTCCTCCGCCTCATCTAATATTGTTCTCTACGGTGTCCCTTGTTGTGTATAAATAGCCGCCTTCTTGACACAGACCATCAGCTTGGACGATGCCACAACAGTCAAGTTCGAGATCTGGTACGGGAGCAACTCACTGTGCAACCTCGCAATGGAGACATGTCTATCTGTCTCCCTATTCTTGCGTGTGGACATTTCGCATAGTTAACTCTCTTACTTTCTCTTGTTCGCATTCTCTTCTCTACCCCTCTTCCCTCGCCCAATTTTTTCGCCCCTTCGTTTTATAGGGACACTGCTGGACAGGAGCGTTATAAGGCACGTGTTTCCTCATGATTTTGCTCTTTGATTTTTTGCGCAGGATGCTGGAGGCCAGAACCAGATCGCCCCAGAGAGATGATTCACAAGGATACAAAGTTGGAGCACGAGACGATACCGGCAAAACTAACCGGTTCGGACCTTACTCCCGTCTTTGTGGCTATAGAGTTTGGCACCAATGTACTACCGCAATGCAAATTGTGCAGTCGTGGTCTATGATATCACCCAGAGCGTAAGCATCGGAGCGTTTTCATCTTTTTGATGTCAATGCGTGTTGTACCTCAGTTGGGAATATTGACCTGGAATTGCTAAATACTTTACCGGACATAGGCTTCTCTGGATAAGGCCAAGTCATGGGTCAAGGAGCTTCAGCGCCAAGCAGATCCCAACATTGTGATTGCTTTGGCAGGAAACAAGAGCGATTTGAGTGCGAGGCGTGTTGTTGAGACTGAGGTATGTCAAGACAGCAACGACTGACACCCCCACAAGTATCTGTAAAGATTTAGTTAACGAATACTTTTCGTCGCTATGATTGTTTTGTGTTTGTAGGAGGCACAAGCATATGCTGATGAGGCCGGACTACTGTTCTTCGAAACCTCTGCCAAGACTGCGACGAATGTGAACGAACTGTTTTTAAGCATAGGTAAATGAGCGTGATATCTTTGTTACTCTGGATTCATCTCGACTTTATTGTCTAGCACTTGAAAGACCCATATTCAATTTTTTTCCCCCTTGTTCATAATGCAGCCAAGAGGATGCCACTGGACATGCTTGCCAACCCTCGCCCTCGTGGAACAGGATTGAATGCTCGGGGAGTGGATCTGAACCGTGACACCAAGGAGGCAGGTTGTGCCTGTTAAGCGCGGACGCTTTTGTATTTTCGCGGATGCGCAAAAGAAGCATACTCCCGATCACCATACCTGTATCTCCTAAGCCATTGTCCCCCCTGTTTCTCGACTTTTTTTCTCCATGCGCCTACACTCTCGGTCTGCTCGTCAGCGTCCTCCGTCTTCCCACTCTTAATAACCGTGAGCTCTGACACCTGAAACGAGCCCTGCCCTTTTTCTCATAAATAAATTAGTGTCTTCCGCCTTTGAATAAATCTCGTGCACACACACACACACACACACACACACACACAAGTTTTCAAATAGTGCCCTGAGCGTCTGTCTGCATGAGAGCTGAAGTCGCAGGCCATTCGCTCTGGATATGTTTCGATGTGCATGAGGGAGAGGTTCCTCTCAGGTCGGCCCCTTGGACGTTTGTCTGCACCGCAGGCGTATCCGTTCACTTGTCGTTCCCCTGTACCCCTTCCTCCTGCGTGCACCTTGTACTCCTAACTGCCCCGTTTGGACATGTCAGCCTCATGGATGCGGGGATGGTGGTCTAGCTGGGCAAGACCTAATGAGCCCATTTGGACGTAATCCACCGGACAGTGGAGAGGCCCATGCTCCACATTTCGACAAACTCAGACTTGCAGGGCCTCTTCTTTTTTTTTCTTTTGTGCGCTATTACGCTATTATTATTTCTTGTATGCCAAGAGTCCAGCGCTGGCTGATATGGCTCCTTGCACGATAGTTATTTTGGCTTCATTTTCTTTCCTCTCATCATTTGTCTTCCTTTCCCTTCTCTCTCTCTCTCTCCTCTCGCCCTTCCCTTCTCCTTGACCTTCCTCATTCTACTCTGATTCCGTTGACATTCTGCTTTTGCTCCATTCCGTTCCAATCGCTCTCCCTCTCGGTCCATTCCGTTTTCGCTTGCCTCCTGATTCAACAACAGTAACACAGCGTCCCACGCTAAACCATCCAATATATCAAACATCACTAAAACGCACAAACAGTCAGCCTGTCGCTTGCCACCAAAAGTGCAAAAAAAAATAAAACACCGCCTCCGGTATCAAGAGCAGCACAAACCGAGCAGTTTGATCGAGCGAGCCTTGAGTGTGGTATCCATCGAGGTAAGACTGAAAGAAAAATAAAATATCCCGGGCCATGTGTGGATCCAACAGGACGATGGGATGAATGCACAAATTGCTCCCCTGCTCGTTCCTCGATCCAGGGAGGCGCGGGGGTTTTTTTGTATAGTTTCATCAAAGAGGGACCTTGGGCAGGTTCTCCTTTGCTCTCTGCTCAAGAATAGGGTGCGGGGTAGCCATATTTATGAGGCAAACCTCTAGGGGGAAACAACAACGACGCAAATGAGCAAGGGATGACACTGATAAGGCTATGGGTTTGTTGCCGCAAAGAAAAAATACTATCCTTTCCCACAGCAGAGTTGACACTACACACTCTCGCAGCCGAGAGAGAAAAGAGAGCTTCACAGATTTTCGCCGTAGAATGATGGCGAATGATCAATATGAGCTATATTCATGCACTCTTTGTCAAGGACTAGTCTTTGTGGTCTGCTGATTTTCATTTCATTGTCATTCCTGGTATCCCTTTTTGTTGTTGATCTGTTGAGAACGTTCGTGGGAATCATCAGGTCGCTCTGCTCGTTCCACACTGTGATGACTCCCATTTCCACAATTTCCCTTTCTGAAGCTTTGCGTCTTGTGAACATAATCGACTCTCATCCACCCTTAACATTCGGCATCTTTTCGTGGCTCCTTGAATTGTGCGGCTGGTTGGTATTGAAATCAAAATTGGGGATACTCCTTTTGCTTTGATTGTATTCCGTCTCCTCTTCCCTCCTTTTTCTTTTCCAGATCTCGCTGCTGGCGCGCAGTCAAACTAGCCTCTCTGTCGTCCCTTCTGCGTTTGTTTCCATTCCCTGCATGTCTTTAAAGCCTTTACTGACATAGTACATAATCTTCTTCAACACTGCTCCACCTGCGCTCTTTTAACGAAAAGAAGAAATAGGTGTGTCCTACGCTCTCATTGCTCTCAATGTAACGCAGAAAGCTGTGCTGGCCTCTGCTTTTTGACGCGAAATTTGAACACCAATCATAACCTCATAACCTTGTTCCTGTATTGAATCTCCATTGTAGAACATCAACGAGTAACTTCATCCTATACATCCTATACGTACAACGCGTCACTTCAAATATCTACGCAACAATGAACGGAGATCCAGTCCTGACACAGATGCCAATGAGGGATTCCCTCAATATGGCCAACGAAGGCATTCAAGCATCATTCCAACCCCGCCCGGGGTACGATAGACATCTGTTTAAAGCCAATGCTGGCAACAGAGGAAACCGCCCGCCATATGGCAACGATGGCGCTTTCGATCACGCAAACCAGTTTCGGAACCACAATCATCGGGGATACATAAACTATGACCAAAGTGTAGGCATTCACAACAGAGGCGGAAACTACAACAGCCATCACCGCGACACCAATAGCAATATCAACAACAAAGGCACTCGTGCTCGCAATCAACAACACGGCCATCAGCAACAGTCGAATGGAGACTACAGACGCCAAGAAAACTCTGCCAAAAACAACTTCTCGAACCACTCTCAGCATTACTATCGCTCCAATTCGTCATATTCACCACATAATCACCGCAAGCACTCGAATGACAGCGGTGTAATGCTCTCCAACACGAACCAGGGAAATACTGTCTCTCACAGCCCGCCATACGGGGCATACTCTCATGGAGGCGTATCAGCCATGCCAGGCTCACTATCCGACAAATCTGCCATCTCTCAGACAATGAACCACAATTCTCAAGGATATCAATCTCCCCAGCCGTTTGGAGCTCATTCACAGGTGGCCGTCGACGGTAGCCAGCACCATGCAGAGTATATGTCTCACCAGCATGCCCAGTCAAGCCATCGCACATCAGAGCAACCCATCGAAGTATTCAATTCCCAGCAGCCTAGTGCAATGTCCAATCACGGCCACCTTGTCCCACCAGAAGCTTCATATCCCCAGCAACAGTTTTATCAAATGCCTTGGGGTTATCATCCGTCGCATATGACGCATTTGGTGCCACCAATGATACCAACGGCGTCTCCACCTCAACGTGCGATGTATGAGGACACGGAAGAGAAGCCGCAGCCGTCTCCGTTGCAGATGGCGACATCCTCCATGAGCGCTGGCGCATATGGTGATCAGGGTATGTGAATACGCATCGTCAAATGATCTTTGCTTCATCTCATCTGTTATGCTCACTTATAGCGCTTATCACATTGTCAAGCAGCTGATTAATCGTTATTTGCTCACCTGTAGAACAAGGCCACGACCGCCTTCGAGAGCAGTTGGAATGGTACTTTTCGACAAGGAATCTGGCGACCGACACCTATCTTGGTAAGACGCTGTAGTATCGTGGGGTTTGTGAAATGACTGGCAGAATTTCAGGTGCTAACATGAAAAATGTCAAATAGTTTCGAAAATGAATGCAGATCACTGGGTGTCCATTTCGGTAGTTGCTGACTTTAAAAAAGTCAAAGCCCTTACTGATGACCTGCAGAAAGTGGTTGACGCCTTACGAAGGTCCAATAAGGTCTCTGTGGATGCAACTGGAACGATGGTGAAAGCCATCACGGTTGATCGACCGAGAACTACGCTTATCCTTCGTGAGCTTCCAGATGACACTGAAGAAGAAGTAAGAGTCCACTAATTCTAGGGCCTGTCATTGAATCGTAACGGGCAATAATATGGACGAAAACATGTTACTCACTAAAAACTACTTATGTTCTTAGGAAATAAGAGCCATCTTCAATGAAGCCAACTGTCCCGCAAAATTGGTCACAAAGGAAGCGGTTGGCAACATGTGGTTTATTGAGTTTGAAACAGCATCTGACGCCTTGGCAATGCTGAACTATACAAGAGGGCGGTACCTCCGCGAAGTTCCAATCGCAGCGCGACTAAAGTCGAATAGCGTACTCGCTGGTGGAGAGTACGATCTCTAGCTTTGTGATTTCTCGAATGTTTTTATCATTCGAAAACTGTCAGCCCATAATGACTTGGTGATGCTTCTGTTATTATTTTGCATGTGTTAGATTCAGGCCAGCGCAAGCAATGGCGTCTATCCCAGGAAATCCAGCGATGCCTGCATTCTTTCCGGCGCAAAGTTGGATGCACTCGTCGCCGAACATGTCTCAAGATGCGTCGACGTTTGGAATGCCGACACCGTACCGCCGATTCCCTGCGGACGGAAACATTGATGGACAGGACCCCTGGAATAAACCGCCATCACATGGATTCACGCGGCAGGAGTTGCCTCACCGCACGGTCGTAAGCCATCACTATCTTCCTGATGCTTATCTTCAGGCGAATGCTGCGCCCACCGCCCCGCACAATGTGCCAGGAGATGCGTATTGTAAGTCGTTGGTGTCAGATAAACTGCACTTTTGATGAATATATGGCAACTCACATTAACACTTTCATCGTTGGACGGCCCAATTTCATAAGATTTCAGCAACCAGATGTGGGTACCGGCGCCTGGATTTTCTATGCATCCTCAAATGCCCAGCAATGGAAAGCCGTATCAAGAACATGGGTTTTTGCATCCCAGTCAGCAGGACCAGGAGTATATTGGAGGACCAAGAAGAAGCGGTGACCCAGAGTTACGTGTGCTGGCTGAGCGTGGACAGGATGGTAGTTTCGTAAATCACAGGCGCGAGAACAATAAGAGGAATCACCGTAATGGCACAGGGACACGACAATATCGGCAGCACGAAGACTACGCACAAATGAATCCGCAGGGCAATTTCCCGCGCGAGGCAGGATTCAATAATAGAGGTCAGCATGTGACGCGCACCGATCGGTCTAGTGATAGCAAATCGGATTTGTCATCCCCTGGAAACCCTGGGCAGGTGAAGGGCGGAAAGAAGAGTCGAAAACACCCGCAGAAGAACAAGGTTCAGAAGTATCAGCAGTATGAGAAGTCGAGTTCGAGCGATCAAGAGGGACACATTGGAAAGCAATCTGCAAACAGGGATAACTCAACTGCTCGTTTGGATAGTGAGCTGAACGGAGCGGATAGCCAGGAAACTGATGCACAGGAGCAGAGTCAGGTGAACAGCTTGAGCGGCAAGATGTCGAAACTGACTACAGCTGACAGATCAGACGCAGGATCGGGCAGGAAACGCAGAAACACGGACCAGTCTCGTAAGCTTTCTTTTCTTATTTCCAGCAATTTTTTTTTTGTTATGCGGATGAAGACGTAAAAATGGCTAAAATGTGGATACGTCGATAGCCAAACCATCCCAGATATCGTTGGTGCTGGAAACAGATAGCTTCCCGCCACTTCCCTCTAATAGCGCTGCTCATAGCCGAGGCGATTCGACCGTTGGTGGGTGCTTTTTCTCATCCGTCAGAGTTCCTATCTCGAGTCGGTATTTGAGAGCCATATACGCTAACACAAAACTATCCTCCGATCTTTAGCCGCTTTGCAGTCGACACCTCCAGTCCAGCGGAGTCCCGCCTGGGTGAATCGTTCAGTCAGAGCACTCGCAGGAGAGACAGCAAATCCTGAGATTGAACAAGTGGGTGCACTCAACCCCAGCCTGCAGTAAGTCCATGATATTACTTGACTTTACAGGATGCGTTGGAAACAAATCACTCGTGTGGAACATTCACTCATCATTCCCGTCTCTATACCAAATCTTGAAACCCAGGGGTCAGATATCAATATCGCCCGAGAAGCCAAAGGTGGTGTGCGCTGACTTGCCTACTGCCAGAGGCTCGAGCAACAACCCTGAGCATCAGCTTCGAAAGCCACTGCCAGTCAATGATGCGAGCGCCAATCTAACTCCACCCGTTGTTAACAATCCAGAGCAAAGGCGCGTGCCCGTGTCGGGAATGGTCGCCAGTGTAGGCGAGGAGAACCAAGTCAAATCTGCCGCCACGGAGGGGCTAACAGGAAAACCTGATAGTGGCAATGGAAATGGTGACAGTACTGTGGCCACTAAAACTCCTGGTGGATTCAGTTATGCTTCGGTGTTGAGGGTGCAGCAACAGCAACAGCGAGAGACGCATGCGGAAGCAGCCGCTCTGGGAATGGCGAAAGGGCAGGCCACGATGGAGTACTGAGCAAGTGGAGATATTTGAAGCGGACAAACGATGGCGATCAACAAGGGAGACTGTAAGAGAAAAAGTGGGGATGAGACATATATTGCGAAAATGAGCTGGAGTTACATGGCTGCTAAAGTTTGGCCGGTGTATGGGTGGCCTCTGTAGTGTGAGGTTCACGCTCGTTGCGCACCCAGTTTGATCGTATAAGATCCACTATGACTTTTTACACACACTGTGTTTCATTTGTGGAGATGATATAATAAAAAATGGGAAAACAAGACTAGAATGGTCTAGGCAGATTTGTAGTGACCTTCGGAGAGGTCACTCAGACGCTTGGCAGCCTGCTCGGGGGTCAGATCGCGCTGAGCCTGACCCAACAGCTCGAAGCTAATTGTGAGAATAGAAGAAAGCGTATAGTTTCAGGACAATGTCTTTTGCCTTTTTCTTTTTCTTGATATTGGTGGCATCAACAACTGCAGCTCTCCCTCTTACCCAACAAGGAACTTCTTGACGGTGGCACTTCGGAGCAGTGGTGGGTAGAAATGCAAATGAAGATGCGACAAAGCCTCATTCTCGCTATTTCCATCTGTGGGAGCCTGATGGATACCCATGGAGTATGGGAACGAGCAGCGGAACAGGTTGTCGTAACGGCAAGTGATCCTTCTCAGAATATTGGCCAAGTCCTGTTTTTGAGTGTCGTTCATATCCGAGAGACGAGCCAAATGGGTCTTGGAGAGGACCAGGGTCTCGAAGGGCCAAGTTGCCCAAAAGGGCACCACGCACATGAAGCTAGCGTTCTCGCATACGATTCTCGATCCGTCTGGTGTTGTTGTCGCTCCAGCTGCTCCTGATTCTGCAGCACCACCTTCTACCTCTTGACTGGATTTCAATTTCGCCTTTTGATCCGCATCTGTTTCTGTCTTGACATAATCACAAAGCATACAACTCTTATGTTTCTCCTCATATGCCTTCATATTCCTCAACTCATCTGCAGTTTCCTGAGGGATATCCTCTGTAGACCAAACTTGACCGTGAGGATGAGGGTTAGAGCAACCCATGGCAGCGCCCTTGTTCTCGAAAATCTGAACATGGTTGATAAAGGGTTTGGATTTCAAACTGTTGTAGGTGTCGATCCAGGCTTCGATGACGGGGAGGATCTCTGGTTCGGACATGTCTGCGAGGGTCTTGTCGTGAGCGGGGGAGAAGCATACGACGTGGCATTGACCACGGACAGATTCGACCTGGAGGAGCGAGTTCGACGCTGTAATAGAGGGTGAGACGTGAAAAGATGTAAGAATCTGTTTACTCCGCGTCAAACACGAGCAATTGACCGGGCAAGATTGCACCCAGACTTTGAGCCATGGCCCGCTATTCTCTCACTTGACAAAAACATTTTACCTTCTGAGGAAGCGACCAAGCCGGGCTGGTTCTGTTGCACGGCAGGGAAATCATTCTCAAAGACAAATGTATTCTTGTAGTCCGGGTTCTGGAACCCACCATTGGCACGAGAGTTACGTGGGCAGAGGTAACACGAAGGATCGTACGTGGGCCTTTGGTCAGCATTGTTGCTCTCTTCGCTTCCTTGCCAGGGTCGCTGTGTGCGGTGAGGGGAGCAAAGGACCCAAGAGTTGGTGAGAGGATTGAACCGCTTGTGGGAGTGGTGGTTAAAGTCGAAGGCGGCGGACATATTTATACGCGAATACTGTGTGGGGTGGGGTGGTGGTGGGGAAGTGCGGTGAATGGAATGAGAGAAAAAAAAGGAATGAGAGAAACGAAAAAAAGCGGGGGTTGGAGGTTGTTTATAAGTGTATCCGGAGCAGAACTGTCGTTGACTGTGGGGGGGAAGGAGTTGGAAGGGCGTTATCTTCGTTGCGAGGAAAAACAAAGTTGAAGAAAAGACGTGGGGGGAGAAGGCTAGCAGAATCTGTCAATTATGTATTAGCCGCTAAGTTCTTTGTTTTTTTTTGTTTACGATCGATCTGCAAGCAACTGATAAAGGGCGGGTGAACAATACATGAATGTACCTTGTATCCATTCCAATTCCCTCTCCCTTCATTCGCCTTCCATTCTTTGAACTGATCCCCCCAACATACAGCGATGCTTGAACAGGTCCTGCCCGATGCTGAGACCAGACCTCTGGAGCCTGGTAACTGTCCAGCATACCTCATTGTCGATCGCAACCAGATCAATTCGCAACTTAAAAAAAAAAAAATACCCAGGACCCAGTCGCTTATCTTTTCGTGTTTACTATTTTATATTCTATATTTTTTTTCGGGCCTACCCTATCTTTTGCCTCCACAGAGAACGTTTACATTGCGACCATTGAGCCCAGTAACACGAACAATGTCCTCAAGTATGTAGGGCGGATAATTTGATCTGTGGATGGTGATATATTTTCCAAACGCTCGAAACCGTGCCCCACTCATCCAAAAGCACATTTATCACACCTGCTTCGTATGATAGATTCGTCCGGAGTAAACTGCCTCCAACGAAGGGGTTGGACCACCTCAAGCAGATCCGCAAGGCTACTCAGGATACAGGTAAAACTCTCCCTCCCTCTCTCTCTCTCTCTCTTTTTTTTTCTCTTGATCGTTTCGTCTGTCAACACATTTAACGCTTGAGGGTAAACACTGCTAAAACATTGGGGGGACCCTTTAATTTTTTGTCGATTTAGCTATAAAGCTGGACATCATCCTTTGTCAGGAATCCGCCATCACATCCAAGGATCTCGCTCAGTTGATAGAAGAAGCAGGATTGTCAAAAATTGTTGTACCACGGATCCATGCCGTACCCATGTATCCACCTCTGACTCGGAATCAATTTGAGATCTGGAAGATGGCGTGGCCGATAACCTTCCGGGAAGATATGAGCAGGTATGCTTTAGGGAGAGAGAGAGGGGGATGTTCGCATTCTGCGCGGATGAAAATAATGGACGTTTCCCTTTTTTTTATTGTTTTCTGACAAAAACTGGTGGGTTTTCTGTTCTGTTCTTTTTTTTTTTTTTTTTTTTTTTTTTTTTTTTGGGTCGCTTTACCTTTCCCGTTGATGTAATTGCCTCAAACATCATGTCAGGCTTGAGTTGCAAGCCTTCAGAGGTCATCAAGATCTTTTTTTTTTGCGGGGACAGGCATCCTGAGATCTCAGACAGCGAGTTGGAGACAATAATGGGACATATGCGATATACATGGGAGTTGATCGAACACGCGACATCTCAAGGCGAGGTAAATATGCTTTTTGTCAAAATGTGGCAGATGTTTTTTTTTTTATTAAGACTTTTTACCCTTGTTACATGTGCTGACAAAAAAAATTACAGGTTCCAAGCATAGCAGCCATTGTTGACCCGGCAACGCAGCAGGTCCTGGCAACGTCTTTTGATACCCGGAACAGTACACGCCATATCCTGAACCACGCGATCATGAACTGTATCGAGGCTGTAGCGAAACGCGAGAGGGAGCGGGCATCTTTGGCGGCGACAGCAGCAGCATCACCAGTGTGCGGAGAAAAACGAAAGGAACATCCCACGGATGGTGAAGCTTTATCTGCAGAGATAGATCTTAAAAAACGCGCTCTTGATGAACACTTGCCGAGAAAACCCATCATGAGCGAAGAACAAGAAGTGGTTAAAGAGTTGGCTGAGCAAGCAAAGGGAGAAAACGACGACGGCGACGATGACGATGACAGCAACAACAATGAAGACGATGACGACGACACTGATGGCACTTCACGGCCGAGAAAGGCGTACCTGTGCACAGGATACGATGTCTATCTAACACACGAGCCTTGTGTGATGTGCTCAATGGCCCTGGTGCACTCGCGTGTCGGACGCGTGTTTTATACTACTCCGATGAAAGCTTCTGGAGGATTAGGTAGTGTGCACAAGATCCATAGCCATCCGAGTCTGAACCATCATTTCTTTGTGTATCGGGATGTTGGGTCAGAGGAGGCACCGACCTGGGTGTCTGAAGAAGGAGAGTCGGCATTGGAGCTGGAAAACCAGAATATCGATATTTGAATAAGAGTCATAATAGATAGACACCATTTGCTTTCTTTATTTTTTACTTTCTTTAAGACTCTGATGCTCGTTTCATTTGACAGAAGATCCTAGGATGTCGACTGCTTGCTTGATCGCCTTACTAAAAGGGGGTTTTCCAGAAACAGTTTGGTTGACAATGGCGCCTTGTGTCATTTAAAGCAAAAAAAATGTTAAACAATGCTAGGCTAACTAGCTTACATTTGTGTGGCGATAGCTGCCATTGAAGCCATATCCTTGTCCATTTCATCACACCGACTGATCAGATCTGTCGTCTGCTCGGCGCAGGCTGTCACTTGGCCGCACACGCCGTTTACCAGACTGGACTCATATACTTTGATGGATCCTAATGTTGCAGAGGCCGCCTGT
Source organism: Dissophora ornata (assembly GCA_025201705.1). Taxonomy (NCBI): domain Eukaryota; kingdom Fungi; phylum Mortierellomycota; class Mortierellomycetes; order Mortierellales; family Mortierellaceae; genus Dissophora; species Dissophora ornata. Next base: position 11,177 of record MU616692.1, on the reverse strand, counting down.
AATTACGGAAAAGTGGAGGGGAGGAACTGAGGCGTCAATAGGTTTCCAGAGAGTCCGACAAAGGAGGGCGAGGGCGATGATAGTAGCGAGCGTACTTGCTGGAGATTTGACTGCAGACCTGAGAGCAAGGCGTCGAGCTGTGAAGAGAGTTGGAGGGCAGACTGTTCGAGGTCTTCAAGAAGAGACACATCGATGGGTATTGAGTTTCCGATGGCCATTTCTTAGAAAGCGATGCAGTGGTGGTGGTGGTGTCTTGAGGAATGGAGGAACGTTCTGCACAGCTCCGTTCCCGCGCGTTTTCGCCGCTTCCCCCCCTCCTCCCACTCGTGGGGTCGTGGGAGGTGCCACAGAGCCAAAAGTAAAAAAATCCAGTCACTCGATGGGGCCTATATAAAAGCCACTCAATTACTTCCCTCTTTTTTCCTTTCTGATCAACCAAAGGACTTTGCCCGCCGAAGCACTGTTCATTCCCAAAGCTTTTTTCGCACTTTGCATTCATTCACACACACCCACACTTCCTTACATTCACCGTAATGCTCTTCCCAAAGCCCACTTCCTATTACGAGCAAGGATTCAGGCGCTCACCAGCCCTTGAGCGTGCCACCGCACCCTTCCGTGTCAGGAACGCTCTCACCGGCGCAGGCATCGTTGTCTTTTGTGTTTCCGTCTGTACGTTTCCCCCCCTGTCCCTGTCCCTGTCCCTGTCCCCCACTTTTTTTTTCTTTTTCGCTGCTCCACATACAAATCTTCTCGTCATGTCCTCATATATCTCTACTTTCAAGTATACTAACCAAGTTCTTCTTATTCTCATATTTTTTTTTTGATAACCTGTATCATCTAGACGCTTACTCCATTGTGGCTGTGCGACAGGACGATTTCTCGGATATCCAGCTTCCCGCCCACTTGATTGCTGAGCAGAAGGAGGCTGCTGCTGCTGCCGCTGCTGCCTCGGCACCATCAGAACAAAAGTCATCAGCATCAGCATAGAGACTTTCGGGAACGAAGACCCTACCACCACCACCACCACTACCACAACCATCATATAACTTCATCAAAATAAAATAATAAAATAAAAAAAAAATAAAACTGGTTCAATGACCCATGTTATGGATGAGAGAAAAGGGAGGAGGGGTTTTTTTTTTATTGTGTTTTACTTTTGACAGTTTTACCATTATCTTTTTTATCCTTCTTCTGGTCCTTGACATTGGCATCCTTCCTCTTGTCCTTGGCATTGGCATCCTTCCTCTTGTCCTTGGCATTGGCATCCTTCCTCTTGTCCTTGACATTGGCGCCCTTCCTCTTGCCTTTGACATTGCCTTCCATCATCTTTTTCTTTTGTGTGTCATAGGCTTCCTTACTGATACCACTTTTCATGAATCCTCGGATCCACTTGATGGTCTTCTTCTTCAACACCGCCTCACCCAAGGGATGTTGCGGGAACAACTCTGCCAAGACTTTATCCAACTTCTTGACACTGGTCACGTCGCCTCGCGATTCGAACGCGGATCGGAACAAGGTCAAGGTCGAGAACCGGAAATGGTCACGATCCGTCGCAGGCATCCAGACAGGGCTCAGATATCTGTTGAAGGGTACGTACGTCGACGACGACGACGACGACGACTGGGCGTTGATATTGTCGTCCGATTTGGCAGACGAGGGGAGCTGAGGGGACTCGGCTGGCAAGGACTGAGATGAGTTGGGCGATGGCTCGGAGGATGAGGAGGACTGTGAGATCTCCGTGGGGAGATCAGTATCCGGATCGGAGGACATCAGCTTTGGTTTGATGGCACGCCAGAGCTCTTGGACGGTCGGGAGATCGACATTGGGCAGGAGAAGAGAGTGCTTGAGCTGGATAAGCAGTGTCCGATCATCGGAACTCTCTGGTCGAACGACCACCTTGCTCTTTTTGGAATGCACTCTCTTGGGAGCATCCTCCGGCAGAGTGTCCTCTGCCTCAGCAACCTCTGGTGGCCCAAAATATTCATCAAAGTACGCATTGAACCACATCGTGTTACCCACGCGTCGATATCCCTCCAGCATCTGATTAAACGTGACCAGATCAGGCGGTACAGCCACTCCCGAGGTTTGCATCAACTGCAACAGCTTTCGACTCGTTGTAAGGTCCATCCTTGACCCCAAATACGCCTTTATAGCCAAGTTGAATGTCCTAGTGGTTGGATTCAACTTTTGCTTTATCATCTGTTCAGGAATCATGACAGCTGCCTCCAGGTCTCCTTTCTCTCCGTATCCATTCATCAATCCATGGAACGAGAAATGGTCGGGCTGAACCCCATCTTCGAGCATGCAGCTAAATGTCTTTTCAGCCACTTGGATATGTCCTGTGGTTGCGGCGGTCGAAATAATGGCATTGTATAATGTGACGTCCAACTTCCAGTCTGGGTGGCGTGTTCTTATAAGTTTGAACAGGGTCAGGGCGGAGAAGAGGTCGGATCGACGGCAGGCTGCATAAATGAGACGACGGTAGGTGTGTAAATCGGGTACCAGGGAACCACCGAGTGTATAGCGGACTTCGATATAGGTAGGATAGTCCGAGGAGCGACCATGATTGACCATGAAACTGCTGAGCTTATGATCAATCTCTTGTGGAATCCAATTACGTTCTGACATGTACTTTGCAGTACCCAGTGCTGCAGTGAGGTCGTTCTCCTGAATGTATTTGCGTAAAATATCAGAATACTCTTGCGTTCGAGAAGCGGTCTCTGCGAGCGATGATGATCCAGGGTGCGGAAGAGTATAAGCATCCCATTGTTCGATAGTGCTTTTGAGAGAGTACTTGTTGGTGCATGTGCCGAAAGATTGTAAGAGATGCCGCCGAATCTTGTCCAACTCTTGCTCTACTCCATGTCGCTTCATCATATCCAGAACCCGAGTGGCTTCTTCGAAATCGCTGGATATCAGAAGGCTCTGAATCAGCGGCTGCAAGACCTCCATTACCCTAGACTTGATAAGCATCCCTGAGACAGTTTTGGAAAACACGTGGATGAGATCGGTCCTTTCGGGGTGTTTCTCCAGAATACGAAACGTGCGTAAGACATGTTTGCGTACTGGTGGCAATGGTCTTGCTGTAAGCAACAGGATCTGTGCTTGAGACTCTGGTGTTGGCAACGGTCGTGGCAAAGTTTTGTGCTGCCCTATTGATTTGTACTGGTGCAAGTATAACTTCTTGTAGAGACTTAGGACTAATGATGTCCCACTCCCATCTCCCGAGTCCCAATCCGGCAACCGATCCAAGAACGCGATCCCATCAAATGTCATCTGGTTGATAGCAAAACCATCAACCATCGACCATAATAGGTGTTCGTGGTTTGGTGACCCCAGCTTCACCATTTTCACTGCCTCCTCATAGAATCTTATTGAATCGGGTATAGCACCCAAGATAATATGCGCCTGAGCAGCCATCTCACACATCTCCCATGAAGAGATTATCCCCTGGTTGCGTGAATCTCTCTCCACCTCCACGATCCTGGTGGCAGCCAGAGTGGCATCGTAGCCGTAACGGAGGGTGCGCATGAGCCTGGTATAATCCTGTAGAGCGAGTTTTACATCGCTTGCCCCTTTCGCTCTCGTAGTCAGTGATAGATATTTGTTCCAGATCACCTCAACGTCCTTCCTCTGGTCGACAGTAAACATGGGCTTCAGATCCCATTGCTTTCCGGTGAGCGGACGAAATCTTGGCGGTAATCCGTGATCGTCGATCGGCAAGCATTCCATTTCCTTTCGAAATTTCGATATATCCTCCGCTGATAAGATAGGTGACTGCAGTGTCGGATCTCCTGGTAATGAAGAGTCCTCGAGGCGTGATGTTGATTGTTCTTGTTCATGAATTAATGCCTCATTCATTGGGTCGCTGCCTGGAACATTCGAATTCGTGATGTCGACCACGCCACAGGCCGAGGTTGTATGGTTAGGCGCTGCCTTTGCAAGACTGGATTGCATCCTCCTTTGCCCTAAAAAAACGACTCTGATCCACCGATCCATGCAAGCTGCCAGTTCTGGATCATAGGTCGAGCAGTGGGGCAATCTCCTTCCGGACATTGATGGCCTTAGGTGATTATGTTGTCGTGTCATTGTTGTCTCACGAGCAACTGAATCCGGTCCATGGGGGCGATGATGCTGGTGATAGTATTGACGAAAACTGCATGTTTGATGAAAACTGTGTTGTTGGTGTTGATTCTGTTGATGGTAGGGCTGGCCCTGACGATAATGATGATGTTGGATCGATGGCGACTGTATCCGTGTTGGAGGAATTGAACAATGGGATATCGACGAATTGATCTGCAGTACGGTCGCAGAAGGGATTCCCGCTGCGGAAGAGGTATGGTCCTGAGTCGAGCCCTGAGGCACCATCCTCAGAACCTTCTGGTAGACCTCGCCCTTCCTCCGGAGCATTACAAAACTAGATTCAGAGTTTTTTTTTGGGGGGGGAATACTCGATCAGTTTTCTGTCACGGCGAAATATAAAATATATGGAATGCATCAACTGGATTGCGCGACTAGACGTGAATACGAGGCGCACCTTTTCTACAGGTAAGCTCAAGTCGCGATACCAAAGATGAAAATGTGTAGAATTGGGAGAGGGTCAAGGAGATGTCGGATTATGATGCAGGGTGCATTGTCGTTATTATAAAGTATGGTGAAGCCGAATATTTTGTTGTTCCTGTTCCTGAGATAGTGTTATGCACGGACAGGTCTCGTTCAAGAAGAGGGGAATGGCATAGAAATGAACTTGAATGACAAATGGCGAGCGAGGAGTGGAGAGGAAAATGGTCTGGACTTTGACCGGTGCCAGGGTGGAGTCAAAGTGGCATCCGAGAGGTGATCTCTTCGGGCTATTCTGAAGGGGATCAACTCTATAGTTGTGTGGCTTGCATTTCCAAACAAAATCTCAGCATGGCAGATTCGGTGGCAAAAAAAGAGCAGTCTTTTTTTTTTTTTTTTTTTACTTTTCTGGACGAGATTCGCCCCCCTTTTTTTTTTAAACTCGCGCTTTTCTCACTACGAAACTCTTTTTGATCTTTCTCTTCAACCTTTCCCTCACCACATCGAAACATCATATATATGGCTTCACTCATTACCTCCACGCGAACTGTCCGCTCAAAGTCGCTATTGCAGCCCTACACGTTCGTTTGCACCCGCTCTGTATCCTTGGTCTCCAAATGGCCTTCCAAAATCGAAAAAGCTCACAAGGGCAAGAAAAAGATCAGTAAGGCCGAGAACGACCCCTCGTTCTTTCCTCCACCGCTCCCAATCCCGTACCACTACAACACTGGACTCTCTCGTCTACGTGAGCACTACCGGAGCACAGTCCAGGAGGATCTGATGGTCCTGACCTACAAGCACAACTTCAAGCAAAAGCCAGCTATTCCGGAGGGAGTACGCGTCGAGCTTAAAGGCAACAGACACATTAAACCGGCTCTCAAGCCATCGTCACCGCGTCATATCCCGGGGCTCGTCAAGATTGATGTACACTGCATGATGAAAGAAGCTCTTGTGAGCAAGTATCATTTGTTGAGTGGGTTCATGGCGATGCAGTCCATCACAGGAGAGATGCCCGAGATTATCAGATCCAAGAAGGGTGTCCATCCATGGAAGCTACGCGCAGGTAAAAGGTCAACCTTCTTTTAAAAGACCAAACTTGAGTTTTTTTCCCTCGTATGCTCACAGTTCCTGTTGGTCTTCATTACATCTGTATTATGAAGATAACCCAATTGGCTGTAAAGTGACGTTGAGGAACGACAAGATGTATCAATTCCTCGACAAGTTGATTGAAGTGGTCCTGCCTAGAATGAAAGAATGGCCTGGTCTACCCGAGAGTGCTGGTGATGCAACCGGTAACATCGGTATGGGATTCCCACCTTCAGCACTGTCACTGTTTCCAGAGATTGAGCAAAACTTTGACATGTTTCCAAAGATGACTGGGTTCGATGTCACGTTCACAACGACCGCAAAGACGGACCTGGAGGCACGGTTGCTGCTAAGCGGGTTTAACATGCCATTCCAGAAAAGAAGTCATATCGCTCCCCCCGCCACTCGCTAAATGGCTCATATAACCCATCGACATTGATGTTGGCGTTGATACAAGTAGAAAATGCGTGCTCGTGTAGGGTGCAGACGATATGTCATACTGTTTTCATATACACCATTTCACTGTGTAAACCACAGCAATAAAAATAGCCAGAAAGCGTGTTTGTGGTGTTTGAAAATGAATGTTTGACAAGACCACAAAGAAACCGCGACCGTGGTGTTACGCGACTTGACTGAATATGGACTTTTTCCGCGAAGAAATTTTCTATAGTGTTGGTACACGTGACATGTGGCTTATTGCATCAATCGCCACAACAGTCGCAGTCGCATCGAGCACTGCGAGATGCTGAAAGCATCAAGTCCATAGCTTGGCCATGCGCATTCGTTGTTCCAACCATCCACAACTTCTGGCACCATGCATATCGACGACGCCACGCACGATGATCTCAAGGCATACCTCGCTCAGGAGCTGGCACTCATGTAAGAACTCGGCTTGAAGAGAATGCTATCATAATCGAACAAGTCATCACAAACTAAATAATATATGCCATGCATTCTCTCGTTTGCAAACGCAGCTCGGACGCCGACCCTGGAATGCTCGCCGACTATATCATCGCTCTTCTAAAACATGACAAGGACAACAGCGAACTTAAAGCCCTGTGCATCACACAATTAGAGGACTTCTTGCTACAAGGTATGTTATAGGCACGTCCCCACGATCAAAGATTAGACAAACACGCTTTCAGGTCTGCCCGTCGATCCTGACAGATCATTGTCGTTTTCACTCTTTTTCCTCATGGCACTTTTTTTTTTAGAAACGGAGCCGTTTGTGAACTCATTGTTCAAGGCACTCGAATCCAAATCATATGTCCGGAGTCAGAAAACAACAGCAGCACCAGTATCGTCATCCGCAGCACCAGCATCGACATCAGCGCCTGCAAGCGACCTTGATGATTTTGAGGACATTCCTACTGCACCCGCTGCTGACCGTATTTACGACGGCTCATCATCACGTGGGCACACTGAGAAGCACCACCGCGGGGACAGCGACGCCTCTGATGATGAAGACCGGAGTTATAAGCACGCTCGTCGTGATGATGATCGCGACAGCGAACGGCGCCGCCGAGACTACAGTCCATCTCGTCCAAGCGATGACGATCGATTCGGAGGAAGAGGCAGAAGAACAAACGAACTTCCAAGCTCTAATGGAGCCTCGGATTATGATCGTCGGGGAGATCGCAATGTGAGGCAGCAGGGCCTTACCACTGCTAGCTTCAATAATCGCAACAACATCAGTAACTTTAACAATAATGGCATGAACAACAGCCAACATGGCTTCAATAATAATGGTATGGATCGGGGACAATGGAATGGACCTCAGCAGAACCGTGGCAACCTTGATAATGGACTTCGGAGCAATTTCCAAGATCAGCAAGGAAACAGTGGATCGTGGCGCGGAGGCTCCAGCATGAGAGGTGGTCGTGGTGGAATGCATGGCGGCGGTCCTGGATTTGGTCAGGACCGGCCAAAGCGTCAGAGATGCCGTGACTATGATGGTAAGCTTCTTATTGGTGACAAATATGATCCACATATCTCCATGTCTTGATTTTGTAGTGTGGTTATTGATATTGATATGTATTTTATACTCGTTTCTTGTTATACCAAACAGAGAAGGGGTATTGTATGCGTGGGGACATGTGTCCGTATGACCACGGCGAGGACAGGATTGTTGTCGACGATATGCCGAGAGTACCGTTTGATATGATGGGAGGACCACCAGTCATGGGGCCCAACAGCATGATGGGCATGGGAGTAAATCGCCCTCCATTTTTCCCTGGTGGACCCAATGGAGCAATGATCCCGAACCCAGCAGATATCTACGACCCAGACGCTACAGGGTTACCAATGAATGACATGGGGCTTCCAAGGCTAGGAGGCGAACAGTTCGATGCAAGACATCAGCAGGGTGGACATGAGGGTGGACGAGGTCAGGAGATGTCGGGTCGAGGCAGTTTGCGTGGCCGAGGCAGCCTCCGAGGCATGCGAGGCAGCCGTGGCCGAGGCGGTTCCAGTCACCCATATGCTCTCCCAGGACACTTTGCTGGCGCAGCTTCTGGCACAGCAGGATCTAAGACGTCGCTGGTGGTTGAGCATATACCCGACGAGTATAACACAATTGACAAGGTGAACGAGTTCTTCAAGCAGTTCGGAAGCCTTACCAACATCCAAGTCGACCAGGCTGCCCACAAAGCTTTGATTCAGTATGGCACCCGTGATGAAGCAAGCGCTGCCTACAACTCGCCAGAGGTTATTTTCGGAAACCGATTCGTGAAAGTGTACTGGCAACCGGATGATCTGGATGCCTCCACCTTTGGTCGTCAACCAAAGCCGACGGGTCAGGTTCGACCGGAAAAGGGGCCTGGCGGCCCTGGAGGAGCACCTCACCATGCCCATCACTCTGTGCCAAAACCACCAATAACAAGTGTCCTCATGACACCGGAACGTGCAGCGGAACTTGCAACAGAGCGTGCTGCTGCTGCTGCCAAGTTGCAGGAGAGCAAGAAGGCAATGCAGGAGATTCAACGGCAGAAAGAGGCGTTGATCCAGCGTCAGCAAGAAGAGCAGAAGCTGTTGATGCAGAAGCTCTTTGCAAACAAGAGTATGTCCCAGCAGGATAAGGATGAGATTTTGAAGGGTCTGAAGAACGTTGCGATTGAGGTCACCAAAGAAAGTGTGGACCCGCTCGAGAAGGCGCGCGCTGCTGCTACTGCAGCTGAGGCCCTGAGACAGGCAGAGCATCAAAAGGAGGTCGAAAGGCTGGAGAAGGTTAGATTGGATCGTGAACTGGAGACGCTTGGCACGATTCCAGTTGCCGCTGGCACTGACGCTTCAGCAACGACTTTGCCGGCTGGCGGTGCAAGCACAGACGCTGCAGAGACGACAGCAGCCCTGAAGGCCAAGCTTGCTGCCCTTCAGGCGCAGGTAAGCAATTTGAAAACGATCGGTAAAGCATTCTTTCAACTTTGATATGAATTGGTGTCAGAGACTAACATAACGTATTCATAGGCTAGCGCGTTGGGCTTGGAACACCAAGGAGGATATTCTGGACGAGGTCGAGGCGGCTTTATCCCTCGTGGTCGCGGCCGCGGGGCTCCCACAAACACTTGGACCCGTGGCGGTGGACGAGGTGGAGCTATTGTTTCACATAACCGGACTTTTAGAATTGACAACCGGTCTACGAAGCTGTCTGTCAACAACATTGAAGAAGCCACAAAGGCTGGTCTTAAAGAGCATTTTGAGGTACGGAGCAGTCTGGGACTAAAAACGAGATTATACGTAATAGTGTGATATCATGACTAACATTCTGGTATTATGTTTTGGTGTTGTAGTCTTTTGGTGAGCTCGAGTCATTTACGTTGGGAGCAGATGGCGCCTCGGCTACGGTGCACTACAAGGTCCGAAAGGATGCCGAAGTAGCGATGCAACAGGGCAGTCAGGCACCGAATGCAACCACTCCTCTGAAACTCGGATGGATCTCAGAACCTCCAGCAGCAGCAGCCGCCATGAAGACACTAGCGCCTACGGCTTCCGCGAGTTCCGGATCTTCCGCCGATGCTGCTACCGCAGAGGTGGCTGGATACGAGAGTGAGGAGGACGAAGATGGAGAGCGATCATGGAAACGATAGATTAGAACTCGAGCAAGAGCCGTGATTCCATGCAGGCTGCAACTTCAACTTCATCAACAACATCAACAACAATCATTTTGCTTTATTTTTCCCTCGTTCGACTACAATGCATCCCCTCTCAGTTTTTTTTTTTCTATTTTTTTTTTTTTTTGGGGACTTTTATTTTTTTTTATGGAATCGACGACCTATACCCATAAGTTGTTTTTATAATGTCCACATTTGCGACAAATAATTCTCTTTTCCGCGGAACACCCTTTTTTTTGGACCTGTGTAATTACTTGTCACTATTATTATCTATTAGCACAGTTTTCTTTCTTCGCGAAATGCATGTTATTATTATTATTTTTTTATTAAAGGAGGATAGTGAAACATGCATCGATTCGATGCAAAGTAAACCCAAAAGACAAGTGAGCATGATATTACGATTACTTTATCGAATGAGCAAACAGATGTGGGAGGCCAAGGATTTCTCACTTTGGTTCTGTAGAAAAAGAAAAAAGGTTAAATGCACGGACCTCCAACGCGTACACAACAAAACAAGAACGTCGAATGGCCGTATGATCCGAATTTGATCAAACGCCCTCTTTTGTGGTCACGCCCACTTCCAGCACGCCGTGTGTGTGAGAGTCTAAAGAATGAGCTTTAGATGGTGCGATGAAGCAAAAAAGGACTAAAGACCACACGATTATGTCAAGCTTTCTTTCACATAACCCAACTGATATAACACTCTCCTCTCATTACATGGGCCTGCAAAAAGTATACCCATGGGTCCCCTCCCTCCCCCAACGGCTATCCGATCGTTGGAATAGCGTAAACAGCAACAGCCAAGATGCAATAACAGCATTTTATCTATTCACTTTTAGAATAGAGATAGCACTTGATAGTCAAGTCCCTCCCCCGTAGTGTATAGCTCGATGCACCCCCCCCCCAACAAAGTATTTGGTGGGGCATAAAGTAGCTGTTGTTTGTTTAGAGGACGTTGCAAGACTTTGGCCAGTGGGTAAGGTCACCAATTGTGAAGAACCACGCTGATGGCCATTGTGAGGAACCACGCTGATGACCCATCGTCAATGAGGTCATTGTCTCCTTGCGAATCGATAGATAATTTGTGCGCTTTATTCATTAGACTAGTTTCTTTTTTCCCTAGCTTAGACGGACCAATCTTTAAAGATTAGTCATCAAGACTTGAAGAACTCTCAGATACAGGCAACGAACGTTGATGACTAAAAAGAGGAAAGCACCGCGCTTTGTCCTTGCTTTGTCCATTTTTTGTTCAATAAAAAAACTTTTTTTTTTTTTTTTTCACGATTAGTTCCCCCCCCCCTCCTCCTAGGCCGTGATATTTTTTCTCGCATAGCTTATTGCACCACCCTACACCATTTAAAGCGCGTACTGACCTCTATGCTACTCTTCATCCACGACACCTTTTGGTGTTACCTTTCCGTT
>MU616691.1:0-55282 GCA_025201705.1 Dissophora ornata | reverse complement strand
GGATGCGGGCGAGAGTGGCGGGGGTGAGATCGAGGCGGGGAATGAGGCAATGGCGAATGGAGAAGGAGAGAAGAGAGATGTTTGCGATGACAGTGTGAGAGAGTGAAGACAGCCAAAGAAAAAGAAAAGCAGTGGGGAAAGTAAATAAAGCGCACAAGCACTTCATGAAAAATGTCTCACTGTGCACACCCACACCCTCTCACGCCCTCTGTCGTCTCCCTCTCTTTTCTCTCTTGATTTCTATTTCTCTCTCGCGTCTCGCTCTTTGCACCAAACCCACTCTGTGGAATATGCCAAAACAGAATGGATGACACCATCTGATGTTATGCCTGATGTCGTCCACCACCGCAGAGACGATCCCTGCCATGCACACATCCACATCCACATCCACATCCATGGACTATCCGCATCCACAGCGCTGGTGTCCCGGCACATCCACGACACTTGCCGCTCGGATCCCATTGGCTGGCGGGGCAGAAATCAAACGGCCATTCTCCACCTTGACATCATCCAACAAGAACAGGGAAAAAAAACACCGTTGAGTCCTGTGCAGAAATGTATAAATTCTGTTCTATTTGAAAATTGAAAATTGAATGCACGCTCTTCATCACGAACCTAGTCTCTTTGAATACAAAGAACAATATGTACCGTTGTACTGTGCACCATTTACCGGCTAACTGTTCCGCGCTCTCCAGTCTTGGGGGAATTAAAATATACACTCGCAGGTTTATTTTTTTAAAATAAAAGACACAAACTGCAAATGCATGTGTTGCTGCTTATTTTATCTTTTGTTTATGCATCCACGCATTCGCTTTCTCTCGAACAACGTCGCATAGACTGACCGCATGGCGAAATCCTGTTAGCCATCTCGCGCAACTGCCATAGAACAGGCAAAGGCGCAGGTCGTTTAGACATCTAGTCAGCACAAAGAACATGCTTGTGTTCATACAGGACTGAAAATACGTGATTCTCGTCACTTTTACACATTCAGCTACCGCCAGACCTTTTGTTATTGATGCATGGCGCATGGCCCGCAGTTTTGCATGGCCCGCAGTTTTGCATGGCCCGCAGTTTTGCATAATGGGCCACCGTCTACACGCTGTGTAAAAATTGGTTGAGGGATATTATTGCGGTGCCTGTCCGAGCCCCTTGATGCCCCATGCAATTCGCGGCAATGCATTTATATTGTTTAGTCGTAAGTCAGCGATTCAGGGATCCCTTCCGACAGGACCACACAGTGCTGCATGAAGAAATATAGAGCCTTCCCGAGGCAGAGACACCACAGATGCAATAAAGCCAAAGGATCAAGGCATGGTGGTGTGAACTGCCGCGACGTGCTGCAGATCACTTTCGCACGGTGCTCTGCTCAAGGGAAAAAAAATGATTAGATAACATCTTGACAAACAATCACTGTACGCATAAACAAAGTACGTTGACGGGGACGGGCGAGAATGCAAGGAAATTGATGTATGCCTGGCGGGACAGCGACATTTATCGCCGCTTCGCTATTTGCCATGAATGATAACTGATGCCATCATTTGCTTTCGATGTTGAACGCTCTTGTCTCGGACAATGGCGGATATAAATAAACAAGGTCCGTTTCGCTTCCTATTTGGTCTTTGCCCTGGCGGCCACCGTGGTTGGTTGTCTGGGTGTCCTGGCCTGAACAAACACCGCTTCATGTAAAGACCGCAAGACAGAGGCTCCTACCTGTAATCCAATTGTCTAGTCGAGTTTGTGTACGTGCTGTTCTTCGTCGTGCAAGCTCGTTGCTCTTTGTCCGTTCTGACAACGAAGACTGAGCGGAATAGCAATACATGTGCATTCTGTAATAATCAATAACTAGTCTATTGTCTAATACAAAGAAATGAGTGGAGTTGCAAACGATTCAAGTCAACGTCGATATAATAATAATAGAATCTTGTTTTCGCTCAACCCCATCTTACTTTCCCACCCTCCATCTTTTTCTCTCTCCGCATGTGCGTTGTGCCTGCTGATTGATTGATATCGAGATTCATCCAACAATAAACGACCTTCTTTAGTCGCTGTCTCGGGCCATCCCCTTCTCCATCTGTTCCCTCTCTGGGTCCTCTCTGTGCGAACTTTCAATTGGGCGAATCGCCTCTATATAACTAGACTATATGGCCTCTGCGTGGAAATATCGGAGCTATATCTGGGTGTCAGTCCTGCGTGAATGTGTTGCGTCGGGGAGGGAACTCTCTCCTAGTGTTTCGGTTCTGTTCAGGTACGGCCGCTGCACTCCCCTCGCTGTACAAAAATGTTTTAGGAAGATTAGGAAACCCGATGCACGCTTTCAGTCTAATTGCGCCTCTCAGACCAAGAAGTTGCTTACTGCATTCCTTTGTTGTTGTGGAAACAGGGGCTAGTCTAGTCACGGTTGCTGCTCAGGAATTACTGCTGCCTTTGTTTGCAGTGTTTTGAGTTGCATTAAACAGTTTGCAGGAATGTGAATTTATATTCAAGCTGTGTGTGTGCGAGCAAACAAGCACGAGCTTGGCTGTGCTCCTTGTACAACCATGGCTTCCATGAAAATCTCGGGTATGTTGCCGTGACAGTGGCAGGGCGTCGCCCATCATAGGCCCAACCTAGATGCTGCAACATTGGTGAAGTGGGGAAGTGGACTCTACTCCCTTTTCTTGCAGATGTGTAGAGGGTCCAGCACAGCAAAGGCCACAATGATGTAAGCCACGCTCATGTGTACAAGGGCTCGCAGTGGCCCTTTCCTAATCACGTATTTGTCCTTGCAGTATCCCGTTGCCTAGACTTTCCTGCCTTTCGCTTTGCTCTCTCAGTCCTCAAGCTCATTTACAATTGCTATGTTGGACTTGCCAGTAATGAGGCCAAGAACAGTTATTTAGGCATCAGTAAAGATTTGTTGGTTCAAGTGTGGGAGTCAGCTTCCATTGCCTCGTATATCTCAAACAATCCAATCCATTTCGGAGGCCATCGTCAGCGAGGGCTGGTATTCTATCATTTGTTTCTGTATGTTCTCTATGCATCTATACGCGTTTATGGATTGTATTACGAGGGCGATTCTAAAGTCCGAGGGAGTTTTTCACATAGTTCGCAACCATCGCCACTGGATTCTTAGGTGAGATGAAGAGTGCCGTACACTCGACTAGGATGTTGCCATGCACATCTTGGATGCTTGCAACTGTGTATCCCTTTCGACCCTCAGACCTTTCAAACTCGGCCTTGACCATCACAAACTGGTCAGCTTTGACAGGCTTGCGGTAGTTGATGTTAAGGTTGGCTGTGAAACCAATGTGGTATGGCAAGTTCGGTAAGGCCTAGTTGATTATATTCAAAGTCCAAAGAAGTTATCAGAGACGACACAATCTACCAACAGTGCTGCTATCAATGAGCGCCAAATCGAAAAGTGGACTTACGACCATTCCTGTCGCTTCATCTATGACAATTTCAAAAAGCAGAGCGTGAGTAACAAACACAACACCAATTCGTCATACACGCCGCGCATGAGTGACGTACCAAGCACAGTAGCTAAAAGTCCACCATGGATGATCCCATCGTGACCGCAAAGACTACGTCCCAGGTGCATGAACAGAACGATGGCTTTTTTGTCCTTCCTCTCAAACTTGAGTGGGGTAACGCTCAGCATGTTTTCGCCCCGGAGAGATCCTGCAAGCAGGTGATGGCGCTCCGTCACTTTGGTCAGGTACCAAAAGGGATCCGCTTGTTTCCATTGACCTTCCTTGACCATACCCTTGTACTCGTGTACAAGAGCCAAGTCCTGTATCTCCTTCTCTAGCAGGACAGATCGCTTAACCTCTTCCATCTTTTCTGGGCTTGGTTTTCCATTGGAGGGGAAGGGCTGGTCCGGTTCCTCTGTGCCCAAAATCGTTGGCTGGATCTTTCCGATAGGCATGCTGCTGAATCCGCCTACGCTAGCAGGATCCAGTCTAGAGTATGCGAGCGCTCCTACGGCTGCCGAAGCTGACATGAGCGAGATCCGGCGGATCCATCCGCCAAGGCGCCCACCCGACTGCTGTGAACTGGATCCTGAAGAGTCGATTGACGGAGCTGTTGCTGAAGAGGAGGCGGAAGAAGAAGAGGGGGCGTTGGTGGAATAGAGATAATATCTGTTCCTGAGAGGGCTGTGCTGCGCACAGGACCAGGCTCTGCCTGCCCCATGGGAGTGTGTGACAGTGGACTGCGAAAGCGCCTGGTGGAGGGAGATTGCGCGCCGATGGAGCAGCATTCTTGTTCTGTGGGCTGTCGGTTGGAGATGGTTCAAGAGTGACAAAGCATCTTTGGCAGAGATGACGACCAGCCTGTACTCATGCACGGCGCAAAAAAAAACCCTTAAAGAACCTTATTCGTTTCCGGATATCGTTCGGTTCATGCCATACCCATCATTTGATTTCCCAACATTCTACTTTCTACAACATTGAGCGCCCGCGCTCAATGACTCAAAGCGGGGAAGCCACCATCACAAGTTAGCATGTCCGGAGCATTGCGAAAAAATTATCCGGGATTGAATCCTGTCAGTCCTCCCTAATGGAGAAATTTGATCCCGCGGTTTGGTGGCGTTTCCTGGGTGCAAAAAATACAAAGCCACCTAGGCATCTTCGTTGTTACGGGATTCCCACACCCGTCGTTGTCGAAACCTTCCCGACTGCCACCATGTTCCGCTCCTTGCTTCGCCCATCCTCCAGCGCCCTCAGGGCACTCTCAGTCTCGCGTCACTTGCTTCTTCGCCATGCCACTACCGCCGCGTCCACACCAGCAGCTAAGCCCAACATCAAGCTCATTGCCGAGATCCGCAAGACGATCGAAGGCATTTCTATGATGAAAGCCAAGGAGGCCCTCATTCAGACCAACAACGATCTGGAAAAAGCCCTTGAGTGGGTTCGCGAGGACGAGGCCAAGTCAGGCCTCAAAAAAGCAGAAAAGCTGAAGGATCGCCAGGCTCTCGAGGGTCTCGTTGGTGTCGTCGTGGGCAATGTGGGAGAGCACGGAAACCGTGGAGCTATTGTTGAGGTAAATGTGATCCCCCCCCCTACAACTCCCGAAGTTATTCGATCACCCGTATTGACCTCTCTCGCAAACTAACAAAACCGTCGATGCATACGTTTCTGATCCTTGAATTGTAGGTCAACTGCGAAACTGACTTTGTCTCGAGAAACGACCTCTTCAAAAGCCTTGTCAGCCAGATCGCCTCCACCGCTCTCCTAGTCGTCGATGGGCCCTCTGCTGGATCGTCTGATCAGAAGGGGCTCACTCAGGAGGTTCTCATTGCGGACTTGTTGCAGGCGCCTATTCTACCCGACCCCACACCAGCCGCTGCAGGAACTGAAGCACCAGTGCAGCAGGAGTTCGGCACTGTCCAAGAGTCAATCACCAAAATGATTGGAAAGTTGGGCGAAAACATCTCATTGCGTCGCTGTGCAGTCGTCAACATTCCCGAGAACCAGCGGGGTCTGGTCTTGACAGGAGGTGCAACCCACGGAGGAGACAAACACCCCTACACCGGCAAGATGGGAGCGATCTCTGTCTTGACACTCGTTTCAAAGCAGGGCGGCTCCAAGAAGGTCGTCCCCTCTGCCGCCGTCACCACCTTGTCGAGACAGCTCACTCGCCACATGATTGCATCGCCCTCGATCACAATTTATCAGGAAGACTGTAAAATCCCATTAGAGATTTCGAACGGCGGCCATGCTCCCCCTGAGGAGGTTGATGCATGGCTGGACGAGAGGGTGTTGATGCGCCAGCCTTTTATCTTTGGGGGTGGAAAGGTTGAGCAGGTGATTGCCAAGGTGTCCAAGGACGAGGGGTTGAGAATCAAGGTCGTGGATGCGCTGAGATGGGAGAGGGGCGAGGGTATGGTCAAAGCAGAGACTGTAGACTTTGCAGAGGAAGTGAGGCGCCAGATTGAGAACAAGTAAAAAAAAAAGTTGAGGACCAAGACAAATTTATTTACGAATCTAAAATATAAGCATGTTACGAAGAAAACCCGGGCCTTGGTTTTTTATGTGAAAGTGTATTGGGGTCCGCCGCCGCCCTATTGTTAAAGAAACGCGATGATGGTCAGTGACGACAGACTTGCAACAAAGAAAAATTCGTATACATGAAAAAGGGCCATTTTACATGGGATGTCCAAGCTTACCTCTGGTACAACCCAATCAATATTCTGACTAGGGTCCTTAATATCGCAAGTCTTGCAGTGGATGCAGTTCTGAGAGTTGATCTGAAGCCTCTTCGAACCCTCGGGACCGCTCTCATCGTCCACAAACTCATACACACCAGCGGGGCAGAAGCGTCCCTCAGGGCCGTCAAAGACCTTCAAGTTGCGCTGGACTGGAATGTCCTTGTTCTTAAGACGCAGGTGCACAGGCTGATTCTCAGTGTGGTTGGTGCCTGTCCTGGAGACAGACGTCAGCAGATCAAACGAGATAACGCCGTCTGGCTTGGGGTAGTCAATCTTCTTAGCATTCTTCGCGACCTTGAGGCGCTCGTGATCGGGCGTAGTGTTGTGGAAGGTCCATGGAGTCCTGCCCTTGAGGAGGATAGAATCTATGCCAGAGTAGATAACACCTCCAATGTTTCCAAGGGGCGTATGGAAACTGGGTCTGCAGTTACGAACCTCAGTCAGCTCCTTCCAGATCCAGCTGTCCTTGACCTTTTGCTCGAAATCAGCCAACACGACAGGCTTCTCCTCAGAGTAGTCCTCGGCAGTGATAGCCGCATAGGCAGATTCAGCAGCCAGCATACCGGACTTCATAGCTGTGTGCGTGCCTTTGATCTTGACCAAGTTCAAGAAACCAGCTGTGCATCCGATCAAGGCACCGCCAGGGAAGTACAACTTGGGGATGGACTGAAGACCGCCCTCATTAATTGCGCGCGCACCATAGACAACGCATTCTCCTCCTTCCAAGAGGTCCTTGACATACGGATGGTGCTTGAAGCGCTGGAATTCCTTGTATGGGTGGAGGTAAGGATTCTCATAGTCGAGACCAATGACAAGTCCCAGACTGAGCATATCGTCACCCATGTGGTAAATAAACGAGCCTCCGTAGGTGGCGTTGTCGATGGGCCAGCCCAATCCATGCACTACCGTGCCGGGTTTGGACTTGCTGGGATCAATCTTCCAGACCTCCTTCAAGCCGATACCATACGTCTGGGGATCGCACTCGTCGCGGAGGTTGAATTTGCGGAATAGCTGCTTGGTCAAGGAGCCATGGCATCCTTCAGCAAACAGCGTGACCTTGGCATGGAATTCCATGCCGCGTTCAAAGCCCTCCTTTGGCTGAAAGTTTTTGTCCAGGCCAACGTCATTTGTGGCAATACCTTTGACACTGCCATCCTCGCTGTACAAAATCTGAGATTACAAAGAGCCATTCAGGATAACAGTTAATGCCATGCAGTCATTTGGATTGTGGATAATGTGTGCGTATTTGTTGTTCGTGACGCAAGCGTGGGAAAAATGCAACAAAAATGGACATGATTTACCTCACTGGCTGCGAATCCTGGAAAGACCTCAACGCCAGCCTCCTCGGCCTGCTCGCCGAGCCACTTGACGTAGTTGCTCAGCGACACGATGTAGTTGCCCGTGTTGTTCATTTGAGGAGGATGGGGCAGCGGGATTGCGTAATTCTTGGTAAAGAGCTTCATTTGGTCGTAAAGGGCAGGCTGATTCAGAGGAGCCTGTGGTGGATAATGTAATGTAAACATTGTCAGCATTCATGTTTCCTGATGTTACGAAAAATGCCCGGAAAGTTTAAACTTACGCCTTTCTCTTTCCAGTCCGGAATCAGCTCGTTCAAGGCTCGGGGCTCCAAAACGGCACCGGAAAGGGTGTGTGCACCTGCGAGGAAAATCCGAGTGAAGGTTCAGCGGATCAGGAAATTACGGATAAGTTCCAAATGTTTCATCGCGTGCAGATGCATACACTTGTATGTGGCCACAGACATGCACAACAAGTTTCTTACCAATCTCGCCTGCCTTCTCCACAAGGACAACTCGGATCTCGCGACCGTCAGCGTTAGCAAGCTGTTTCAGCTTGATAGCAGCACTGAGGCCAGCTGGGCCTCCACCGACAATGACCACGTCGGTCTCGTCCGCAAAGCGCTCGGCCTTGGTCGGATCATCCGACTCTTCGTCGACCTCGGAGGCGTTCAAGCTAAGGTACGACTGCGAGAAGGCGCGAATGGCAGTCTGGTTTGCGCGCGTGTTCCTGAAGGCAACCTTCTGGGCGACTGAAGTACCCTGGCGACGTCCGAGAGCAGATGCGACGGTGAGCAGGGTGCGTTTAGGGGCAGTGGTGGCGTTGACCCTGGCAGCTCCGAGAGTGGAGCGCGAGAGGGTTGAGTTCAAGGCACGAGAAGATCTGCCCAGGTGAGCAAGCGACGACATTATGGTGATCCTAGTCCAGGTCCTGGCTGAATGATTCAAAAGGGATAAGGGACTGCGTGGAATGGATGAGTGCGGAGCGGGGATGGAAGAAAAGAATGAAAAAGGGAAAGGGACGGAGAAACAAGAATAGTCCGGGGATATGTAGTAAGATGCGGGGGGGATCAATCAGTCGATTTGTCCGTGTGCGCGAGAATAAACTCTGATGGCTGCAACGAGCCACGGAAAACACCGAGAAACGAGGGGCATCGCCTGGGCTGCACGGGATGCGTTCAATTGCATGGCGGCGGAGGTGCTGTATGATGTGTAATTGCAAATAGCAAGTCCCGCCCCTCTGGCATGTGATTCATCTCGTTTTCGTACGGGACGGAGAGCCTTTTTTTTTGTTTGACATGACATTTTATCCATCAGTCAGTCAAAGCGAGACGCGTCTTTCGTGGTTCTTCCTGTTTGTGTCACTGTGGTGCACGGGTGGCTGGAGCGTCGACAAACCAACGCTCGGCACCTGACCGCTTGGACCAAGGCGTGTAGTAACTACATCATGCCTCAATCTCTTTTCCCACACCCCTTTTCTCCTCTTTTCTCGCAACCACATCTTGTCTTTCTCACTCCTCAACCTATTAAGCAATCTCTAACCATGTCTGTTACCAGAGTCGTCGAATCGCGCGTCATCGAGGTGAAGATAGAACCCCCGCCTCCAGGTTGACCCTTGCACAACATACGAGGAAAGAGTCTCCTGACCTTTAGTTCTTCCTTCAATGCAGGCGCCCATCGATATCGTGTGGAAACATGTGCGCTCCGTGGAGCTCGGCTTTTGGAAAGCCGTCAAGCATGTCGAGCTCGACGGTGGTGCCGGTGAAGGTAACAAAGGCGCAGGATCTCGGCTTTCAATTATAAATGAACCTCGTACACTATGAGGAACGGACATGTTGTGGTCTGTATGTTTCTTACCAGTCTTGCAATCTACTCTCTTACTCTCTTGCTCTATTAGTCGGAAGCACTAGAAAGATCTCGTTCAATGACGGTGCCGTGCAGGAAGTCAAGGTTGTGGAGCTGTCTGGTAAGACATTGGTTGCTATCTTGACACTGAGACATGAAATGAGATGGAATGATCCAGATTATAACAGTCTTAATCATCTCTTGACCGAGGATAGATCTCGAACACTTCGTGAGCTTTGACTTTATCGAAGCTCAACCGCCTGTTGACTTCATGTCTGCGTTGCACACCATTTCGCTTCGCAAAGTCACTGCGAACAACACGACCTTTGTGGAATGGTCCGCAGAGTTTTCGTCAGACGCACAACTTGGTATGGAGCTCCTGCATCCTTTTATTATTTCTTTGGGATCCATTTTTTTTGTCATTTTGTTGGCTAAGCCTGGAACTAACTTGTGGCCGGGTTTTCACGCAATTTCAAACAGCGGTGATTGAAGACAGTCGCTACAAGCGCCAGGAAGGATTGGAGGATCTGGCAAAGGCTGTTGGCAAGAAATGATCGCGCTTATTATGATTGGGCGTGTTTGAGTAAATAGTCACGTGATTTAATTAAACACAAACGAGCAAACTGCAAAACAAAAAAAAACGCGTTGTCTGCGTCTTCATTCTATTTCCCGATTCACAGATGGCAAATCCGTCGACACAGCCCCCATGCAATGCAAGGACTACCGACATCATCTTTGCACGCGACTTTGTGCAGTCTTCTTATACTCTTCTCGAAATACCAAAGTCGCTTGAGGCCTACATCAGTGGCAATGGAGAGGGTCCTCTGAGGTACATTGCCGCACCTTAGTAGCAATACGCTTGCTTTATCGGATACCGACTGAATGGTGTCTCCTGGCTATCCTTCCTTCCATATTAGCTTTCAAGTGCGAGGACTGGAAAAGGACACGGCTGTACTCTGCACTCCCACCCAGACATTCAGTCTCCAGCGCGCCCATACCTCCAACATGCTTCTCCCAATCGCACCTATCATCAGCCAAAGGAGGCAGGGTTATGGAACAGCGGATATGGAGATCGATACAGATCCCTATCAAATCTACGAAGATGAATCTGACGACTCTCCATACGAGAAACAGGTCGTTCTGGATATACTGGACAGCGTCCTAGATTTGATTCCAATTTCGCCAAGGCTGGACCGACTGGCAGAGCTACTGGGACAATGTCCGTTTGAGGGATGGGCCCGAGAATCTGAACAGAAGGTATTTCAATGGACCACCCTCATTCCGTTACAAAAGCTATGATATCCGGGCACGAATTTGGAATTGAATACTAATCGAGATACCCTTTCACTATTTGTTGGTCGCCCTCAGGGTCGCTTGTATTCTTGGACCCAGTTACAATCCATCATCCAGGCGAGCGACAAGGAGATTCTTCAATGGCTCAAGGAGCGGCATGCATGCATGATTGAAGGTACCTCCTTTGTCCTGTTGACTAGAACATTCGAACGAAGCTAATAGGAATGAGATTGTCCAGACTTCACGTCTTCTAACTGCCCTGTATTAACTGCATTGATAAACTGAAACACGCTGAAGGTCATTGGCGACTCTTTAAACGACGATTCATGTTTGATATCCTGCAAGAGATACTCATGACAATGAATGTTCTTGAGATGAGTGCGGAGGCCATCGATGGAAATACACTCTGCAAGATGATCGAGGAAGAGGCGCCTGAAAGAGAGTCGGGAATCGAATCATGGATGGTCGAGCATTGCCTGGAAAGTTTCTCGGATGATGAACAGGTCTTAAAGCCAGGTGTGTAAATGTCTACGAGGCGACAACTGTATAGCGAAGTTTGAACATGAACCGTCGTGCTATCGCATCGCATCCCGATGTAATAATTGATGGGTGTGCATTGTCGTTAACGGTATCTCTGACAACGTTCATTCTTTGTATAGGATACTACCATCTCTCCGCCAAAAAACTGCGCACTTATATGGGTGTTCATTTGCTGTCAACAATAGAAAGGGTATGTGTCTAGCCAGGCTAGGATGTGGATCTCATTTCTGTTTAGTTATCGACCCTAACAGGATGATGTCTCTTGTGTTGTAGGGGAACCGTTGGAAGCTGGAGGAGTTCATGTATACATGGGAAAAATCTCTGCATGGACATTTTCAGGCGGACCTTGCTGACCTCGCTGTGAGTATTTTTTGCTCTTCTAGGAGTTAAAACTTGAATGTATTTCTGACTTCCTGTCTTGCAATGAATCTTCCTCATTCTAGGGCGAGTGTGTTGTCGAAGCAGATCGTCTGCGAGAGCGGAATCAGGTTCAGAGGTTCGTTCGGTATTTTTCAAAAAGCCATTTGCCCAACGACCCAGCAACGCGCTTCATGGCTCTGTTTGAGATCAAGAACAAATGGGAAGGTCAAGAGATCCGTCCATTCTTGCGGGATCTTGTTCTGGACGAAAAGAAGCTTGACATCCTGTTGCTCAAGCATGCCCGAAGCGTAAAACAGCCTGGGGGCGGGGTCGTTTACAGTAGCCGTGTTATTAAGTAACAATGTAGCATATATATCATAAAGGCTGTGTTTCATGACACAATGTATAGTACAGTGGTTAATGTTATTACGTCTACCTAAAAATACAATTGGCGCATGGCTACATGGATGTGAATGAAAAAAAAAACATTGAAAGTAACAATAGATGGTTACAAAGATTGGGCCCTGAAGCGACTTATAGGGCATCTAGGTATAAGAAATCATTGCGGATTATGTGGCCAAGGAGGACTGGGAGTTCAATGATCGTTGATTAGTGCCACTGGGGCCCGCTTCTGATGACGCCTCCGAGTTCAAGACTTTGTTTTGGCTGGTGCGTCTCTGTTTGCCGCACCAACACGAGCCATGCTCCTGTGACTCGTGCTGGTCCATAGTGCAAGGACAAATCTCCCCACGGCGTTTGCCCTCGATTTGTCGAATCCACCAGCCCTTACCATCCGCAGGAATATCGGTTCTGGAGGACATGGGTCCGTCCGAGGCTCGACCCGATGCCGAGCCATCCTCTGAGTTGTCAGCATCGTGACCATGCTCGCTTTCGTCAGATTTGATGCTTCGGTCATCATCCTCATCAATATGTTGTAGCGAGCCGCTTTGTCGTCGAACCTGCTCTGACGAAGGCCATGGTTTGATGCTGCGGAGCATGGTACCAAGGCCCGATGAAGAGCGCTGATGGTTTGCCTCGTTAAAAGGGATATCATGCTGGAAGGGATGGTGCTGGTGCAGGTGAATTCCCGACTTCATCTCTATATCGTCTGTTGATTTGCCCTTGATGTCAGCTTCACGATACTTTCGATTGCTGCTAAACACAGCCGTGACGGGTCTCGGAAACTCTGTCTTTTTGACGACATGATCTTGAATCGATCGACGTGCCATCATGACAGTGGCCAGTTCTTCATCGGCGGGATGAAGTCTTCGAAGGGCTTTCGAGTACAGAGCAACGATCAAAATCCATACGCTATGGAGGATGATCCAGCCACCGGGACCCAAGATGTAGAACACTCCAACAAGAGCATGTGTTTTATGGCAGATGATGGGATGAGGGTCTTTGACGGAGGCACTGGCGCCAATGCCTGGCGAGGTGCCATTGCCGGTGGAAGGAATGGAAATTGCAGGGACGGTTGATGTTCCTGAATCGCCGTTCCCGCAATAGCTAACCAACTTCAACTTTTGTTTTGACATCATGATGCCAAAATAGACCCCTTCGATGACGGTGGCGGTGATCAGTATCCAGTAGAAAAATATGAGGGTCTTAAGTCGTCTGTCGATGGCCATGCGCGGCAGAACTGCAGCAGCAGCAAGGCCGAGGAGAGTGTAGAGCGCATACACGACAGTGTAAAAGACTTTGACCTGTGCTGGGGAGTTGAACTGGATGAATCCCTGCAGATCGGCAACGTTAAAGCAGAGGGCGAGGGCAAGAGAGGGAATCTAGAGGAGGGGTGATTTAGTCCGAGCTACGAGCGTAAGCAAGAAACTGAAGACTGAATGGGGCAGATGCGATCTTTAGAGCGACTTACGATGAGGGTGAGAGACAGCACCCATACACCAGAAGTGACTGGGAGACAGCAGCAGTAGTGCTCGGAGATGGGCTTGAAGCGGAGGGGCGAGAGAGGCTGAGGTACTGAGGCCGGGTCAGGGTCCAGCTCCATGTGGAGGAGGGTGTGGGCGGTGTCCTGGCGTTGCATTTGTGCGTGGGTGTAGCTAGTGGGCCATGGTAGAGACGAGCAGAGGTAAGCAGACGATCAGAAGCGAGAAGGGAAAAAGTGACCGACAATTAGAAAAGTGTATTCGAGTTAAAATTAGGCGCAGGGACGGGTCACAGGCACAGGAAGGTAACAAACACGGAAAGGCGTTTTTATTTCCATGCTAACCATTCCAGTACCATGCAAAGCTACATGTAAATTGCTGGATTAAGTGTCGACTTCAGCCCAACTTTTGCATCGCCTTTTTCCCTGTTGGCGATGATTTACTGAGTTTGAGCACGTCTCCCACAAGCCCAAACCTACGCCCTATTAATTTGATATTTTATGATACTCATGTCCCAAGGAACCATCGATCCAAGCTGGGCTCTGCAGGCTCGAGTCTCAGGAGGTGGAAGGGCACATATAGTAGATGAATGAGGTGAGAGGAGGGGCGAGGAGGGATGAAGAGGGGGCGAGGAACTATGAACCAGAATACAAGGCATTCCTATTGGCAGAGCTGAGAGGAGTGGGCTGTTGCGTTTCTCCTGGTTCAATTGCCTCTCTCCCCAGCATGTCGGCGCTTGGAAAAGAAAAATAAAAAAAGCCTCTGGGGTGTTTCTTCGTGCAATGTCTCGGCAAGACGCTTTTAATCGATCAGTCAGCAGAGCAGTTGCGCAGGGCTGCCAGAAGGTGGTGAGGGGAGTAGAGATAAAATGAGAACGATAAGGATGCGGAGAGTGATGAGGGAGGGTGATGAGTGAGAGGGGGATGGCCTGTGGCCTAAGCTTAAGTCGTACCTGTCCACGTGTATGAGGTGAAGATGTGAACGCGGATGAACAAGAGCGGGAGTATGTGCGTCGAGAGAGAGAAGGGGAGAGAGTGAGAGAGCGTGTGTGAGAGGGAGAGGGAGAGAGTGAAGGAGAGAGAGCGGAAGAGGAAGAAGAGACAAAGGGAGGAATGCGATCAACTGCGTTCTGAGAGAGAGAGAGAGAGAGAGAGAGAGAGAAGGGAGAAAGGCGTCAATAATATTGGAGAGACACTTGTGATAGGCTGTTGCTTGCTGATGATCTGTCTTTGCTTGGAAGTCTGGGTGTGGCGGATGTCGACTCCGATGTCGACGACGGAACAGTCAGGAATGGCTGTGTGTGCACCCACCCATGCAGATCCTCTCTGCACATGTGCGGGTATGCTTGCGGGGCGCGGTAGACATCTGCTGCCCACCTGTCGCGAGCACCTTCTCGCCCTGCGTGCGTACCCCATTGGACCGAAGTCGCTGTTGCCATGAGCGTTTCCGTCCACAAAAGTCGCTTATTTCGATTAAGATTATTATTTTTTGCTGACCTTGACTTGAGCTTTCGATCAGAGTGCTCTCTACTCCCTTGGGACGTGGTGCTGTTGTTGTTGTTGTAGATGTTGTTGTTGCCTTTGCTTGTTAATCCAGGCACGATAAACAAGAAATGACCAAAGTGATCTTTGATGTGGTGTGATCGTGGTCATCTAAAGCCACTCGCCGCAGGGTTTTCTGCGGAGCTAGTCTAGACCCATTCACATTCACATTCGCATCCATGTTCAGTTCACATGCTACGCGTAATGTAGACTGTGAACTAAGAAACGCATCTCAGATCCATGGAAGATATTGCCCATTGCTCCACAACTCCACTCTTGGTCGGCTACGCTGGGCTTAGCGCTTTTCTCTCAAACACTGAGCCCCTGAAATATTCAGAGAGGCATAGTAATGGCTTTTCAATTTTACTTCCGGGGTAGCACTACATACTCATCACTAGCGCCTTTGTTAAGGTTCTTTAGTAGTTGACGCGACCCTCTGGTGTGCGATTATCCAGCGGAAGGTGGCCGTCAACGTGAAGTCTTGTTCTGGGCTTTTCTTTGACGAGATGGTCGTTTTCCTTTTAAAGAATTTGGTCGATTTCCTTTTTGCAAAACGTACAATTTCCGTACAAGGCAACATTGAGGCAAAACGACGGACACCATTCAGACCTGGTCGTTCTGTCCCGACTAGAATTTTCGCGTATCAATTGCTCGTCCTCCAGGCAAACGGCAGTGATGGGAATAGTGACATTCGATAGACCTTGCCCAAAGCTTTAATTCTGTAGGGTCTGTTGGCGCCAGGTTGGATGTTGACCGTGTAGAAGCGAGCAATAAAAAAGCGACCTGGTTTATCTCATACGCTAATCAGCATGATGCATGCTTCCGAGCATGACACCTGAATAATATTTTTTATCATCGGGGACTCGTTCATGAAGAGCATTCCTGACGAGGAATTTCTTCTGTGCTCGTACATGATTGCGGCCTAACTCTTCACAACTAGGCAATCTCTATTCGATTCCTACTGAGGCACTGCCTCTGGTGCCAGGACTAGAATTAGGCCCCCTTGGAGCAGCCTGGTAGATCCTTAGCATGGATACAATCTCCTGTGTCTGTACGTCATGTCTACGGGGGAAAAGTGTTGCCTTTGCTGCGCCAGTCTCGCTGTGGTGGCCGGTATACCGTAATAAACTTTGCGTGAAGCCCAATGTTACAAAAATACGTGCAAGCGGCGAAAGTTCATTTTCCATGTACACACGATGAAGCGCCAATCTCAGACAGCGAAGTGCATTGAACCTTGGAAGCAGAAAACAGTATAGTGTTTCTCTCATACACGCCGAGCAAGTCTCTTTAATGGCTCCAGGGGCGATGAACGCGGTTTATCCTTAGAATGGGCTACATACTTACCCAGCGGTGGGCTCTGACAAGGCGTAGGGTTGAGAGATTCGACCCTGAATGATATGCATCACTCCAACAAAGGGCTGGCATGGTAGATCGACTGCTGCTGTGGTGTGATTGGACTGAGAATTGATGCTCTCACACCCTTGCAGACCTCATAGACTACCATCGCATCGCTGGGAATAATTGCTGTGAGGGATACAAGAGCGCCCATTGAAACTGCTCTCAGCGGTAGAGGGCACAGTGGCAACAACTATACTATTGTACCACCTCTACAGTAATATGTCATGCGAGGGCGCATATCCATATCCACCAAAGGCACTGTGGGAATGTATCTGGCCGCACGTCATGTACACATGAATCTGGGTCGCTCAGCGTCCTTCGGATCAAGGGCATCTCGTGCTCCGCAACTGTACATCTTATGCATGCTTTTTACATCCAGAGAAGATCATTTGCAGGTCAGGCCGCCATGGTTGTTGTCTGGGCCCTGGATGACTGAAGGGAGACTGTGCAATCAGTTTGCTGCTGGAAGAGGAGGTGGAAGAATGATGCCGGGCGTTCAGAGAATTCCCAATCGAACATGCGTCGCCTGTGAGAGCAATTATTGTTTCTGCGCGTCTGATTGGGTCGGCAGCGCGTGCTTTCTGCTTATCATCCGCAAAACCCCCATGAGTGCTTTAGGCGCGGGCTCAGGGTGCTCTCTGTTGCTTGTCCCTGGATACCAGGGGTGGACTATCCGCGCCATTTCTTGTTTACCGAGAATCGAATGGCGCATTTTATGCCCCTTCGCTTCATTGACAGCCGCTAGCGAATCCTAGAAATGAGTTACATTCCCGAGGCTCTGCATCAAATACAACAACAACCATATGCTTTCAATAACTAATATTAGGATTCATGCTCAACCCTAAACAAGGGTTGATGTGAACGAAAATTGGCGCTGCTGCACCTCTGAATGGCCGACCTGCCTCAACACTGTTCCCTGAACATCAAACCAAAACACCCATGGTGGGAACCCCGGGAAAAACTTGGAAGCATGGCGACGATGGAACGCAGCATATAAAAGACGAAAGTGTTGTCTTCTCTTCCTTTTTCTTTTCTTGTTCTGCAGATATCACATCCGATCTCCCATTTACCGTCTTCCTAGACCCCCCTCCCTCTCCCTTCCCTCGGTTCCCCGCCCCATCCTCTAACGTGCCCCCACCCACCACAGCCACGACGCTCCTGTCATCCCATTCCATTCATTCAAGTCATGAAAATCACCTCTATTCTTTGCCTCATCGCTGCAGCGACCCTTGTGTCTGCCGGTAAATTCCACCCAAGCGAGGCACGCCCCGACGTCGACATTATTCCCGGTGCCTATATCATTGAGGTGTGTGATTCTTCATGTTGACTGCCTTGTGTCGCATAGTACAGTTTAGGTTCCCTTTTGGCTGACATGCACATTTCCACGCGTTTGACGCTGTAGTACCACGATGGTGTCGACCACACAAAGGCTAACAACTACCTCAACGGCAAGAAGGGACTTTCGTTCAAGGTTCGCGGCCAGTATAGCCAATTCAACGGCGTTTCCATCCAGGTCAAGTCCGGTCACACTGGCGAAGAATTGGCCGAGATTCCTGGCATCAAACGTGTCTGGCCCGTCGAGCGCTACCAGCTCCCCAAGGCCAATCTCTCCAAAGAAGATCTCGCCCAGCCCTATTTGACCTCCGCTCACACGATGACCGGCGTCGACTACGTCCAAAAGACGTTCAAATACACCGGCAAGGGCATCAAGGTCGGCATCATTGATTCCGGCGTTGACTATACCCACCCTGCTCTCGGAGGTTGCTTCGGCAAGGGTTGTCGTGTCCGCTATGGCTGGGACTTTGTTGGCGACGATTATGACAAGGCTGGTGTTGCCACCCAGGATGCTGGTACGATTCACATGCCTTGGCCAAACTACGTAAGGTGCATTTCTCTCCTGCCAACCGTTCTAATCTGATATTCTCCTGAATGGCCCTCTCTCTGTCCCTTCCAAACAGATCCAAGAGACACTTGCAACGGCCACGGCACCCACGTTGCTGGTATCATTGGCGCTGACGCTAGAAAGGTTGGCGCTCCTCAGCCTTTCGTTGGTGTGGCACCCGAGGTCACCTTTGGCGCCTACAGAATCTTTTCTTGTGCCGGCAGTGGAAGCTCCGATGTCATCATGTTGGTATGTTTATAAACAAGCAAGCGGGAAACCACCTCCCACAGCGTGGTGTAAAACCAATCTAACTAGTGTATTGATGCATTTCGCGAACCGTCAATAGGGCATGGAACTCGCATTCAACCAAGGTTTGTTGGTCATTCATTAATGATAGCTGTTGAAATGTGCACTGCCCGGTCTGACAATGCGCCCTCGTCGTTGTTTCTCCTGTACTTAGGCATGAACATTATCAACATGTCCCTCGGGTCCGGCTCCGCTTATAGATCCACACCAATTGCTGTTCTCGCTGACAGCTTGACCGCCCGTGGTTTGTCCGTCGTTGCCTCAGCCGGAAACGACGGTGCTGATGTAAGTACTCTGCTCTGCTCATTTCCTCTTCTCCTTCGAATGCCCTTTTCCTTCCAAGATGTATAGTGTGCCAGACACTAATGCAGTAGCGCATCTATTTTCTACATCATCTAGGGAGCCTGGAGTGTCTCCAACGCCGGCTTGGGAGCTCTCTCGACATCCGTTGCCTCGTTCGACAACGTTGCTGGATCATACAACTTCTTTTCCTATGGTGGCGCCGAGCATCCCTACTCTTATTCCCAGCTTTGGGGCAAGCCTCTCGATCTCCCTGCCTCCGCTACCCTCATCCCCGTTCTGGATAAGGATGGCTCACTCTCGGATGGATGCTTGGTTGACTCTTACGCTGGCCAGAACGTGACCGGAAAGGTTGTGCTCGTCATTGGCGACACGACCCGCTGCAAGTCTGGTGGCCGTGGTGCTGCTGCCAAGGCTGCTGGCGCCGCCGGTATGCTCATCCAGAGTGTCCCCTTGGGATTGAACTCGCTCGGAGGCAACGCAGACTTCCAGATGGCATCCATTGAGTTTGCAGCTGGCGCTGAGATCATTGCTGCATATAGAAAGAACCCTGCCAACACTTTCAAGTGGTCGGCCTCCAAGAAGTCCTTCAGAATCGAGGGAGGTGGTGCTCCCTCTGACTTTTCCTCGTGGGGATTTGATGGTGATCTCCACCTCAAGCCCGACATTGCTGGCCCTGGTGGCAACATCCTCTCCACGTATCCCGTGAACATGGGCAGCTATGCCATCGGTAATTCCATCGCATTGCGTGCCAGCTTTTAAAAAGATGCTTGATAGCCACTTGCTCCCAGTATGCTGACATTCCTCCACTCCCTCTCTCCCCAATTTTTTAGAGTCTGGTACTTCCATGTCTTCGCCATACGTCGCCGGTGCCCATGCTCTCGTGTTCAGCGCCCACAAGAAGGTTCTCCGTGGTCAGGATGCTCGCCAAATCCTTATGAACACCGCCGTCCCTGGTCGATTCTTCAACCACACTAACTTGGCCCCTGTAGCCAAGCAAGGCAGTGGTCTCGTCAATGTGAAGAACGCTATTACTGCACAGGTAACTCAACGTGCAGAAAACCCGCTATGCACCTTGGCCCTTTTTTTTTTGTATGTGAAAGCATCCAACGAGCCCTAATCGCATCATCCGGCCATTTTTTTCTTTAGACCTTGTTCTCGCCTGATAGAATTGAGCTCCTGGACTCTGTTCACTTCGCTGGTAAGACAGTCGAGGTTAAGATCAAGAACCTTGGCAAGCGCTCGACCGTCTACACCCTTAGCCATGAGACTGCCGAGTCGGCTATCTCCTACCGCGGAGGAAACTCGTACCCCTTGACTGCTCCCATTATCGAGAACGACAAGGCTACAGTCAAGTTCTCGCAGAGCAAGGTCACTGTCCGCGCTGGCCAGTCTGCCAAGATCAAGGTTCAGTTCAAAGAGCCCTCAACTGGTAAGGCGGCCGAGTTTCCCTTCTATTCCGGTTACATTGTCGCCACTCCTCAGGGCAAGAACGCTGTACCTGTCCGCATCCCATATGCCGGAGTGAAAGGCGATGTCGCCAAGGTTCCCATCCTTGACACCGACTATGGTGTCCCTCTCTTTGCAGTCTCAAACAAGAAAACTGGCGCAATCACCACCGTTGAGAAGGGCCACAAACTTGACTGGGCTGTTGAGACCCCCTATATCTATACCCGCCTGGGAAGCCACACCCCTGAGCTCTGTAAGAAGACGCGATGATCTAAGAACAATGCACCTGCTGGAGCGCGTACAATCCTCACCACAGGACACGTTATCCTAACACATCATATCGTTTTTTACTTTTCAGCCCTTCGTTTGGTAAATGCGTCTGGAAAGCAGGTCGGTTACCTGAACACTCAGTACGGTCTTCCAGTCAGTGAGTTTGGCCGCTCCAAGAACATCGATTCCAAAACTGGTAGACCAGTAATCAGAATCTGGTCCTGGGTTGACAACACGATCTACGCTGACCGCAACGCAACCACCTCGACAGCTGTGCCTGCTGGCAACTACAAGGTTGTTGTCGCTGCTCAGCGCAAGCTCACCAAGGGCAAATACCCCGCTGACTTTGAAGTCTACGAAGTTGCCGACGTGAAGATCTAAATGGTTTGGATGCTAACTTTGTTGTTTCTGCTCCCTTCCAGCCATCGCAAGTTCTTCATGAGCCTGTTCTAGGCCTTTGTTCACTTCCTTTTAATACTTTATCCAGGTGTTTAGACTTTTATTATGCTTTATGGCACATACACACATATAAAAATGCCTCTTTATGACTTGACTTTGAACATGAGGTTTTCATCGCGCACGACAATAGAATGGACCAGTCCATATGATGACTTGAGTTTCTCGATCCACTCGTCGTTCCTTTTACTGTCCTCTGAGATTATTCGAGCATGGTCTTGCGGTACAGTCAGGCCAACCGCCTGCGCCATCACAAATACTGGCAGAGAGTAGTAAGCCTTGCTCATTGTAGCCACGCTGATCGTCCTAGCAGATCCCAAAGAGTCGCCCATAGAGTATCGGATCATGAGTTTCTGTTCCCAGGAGATAAGGCCATGCTGTTGCAAAGCTGGCTGTCCTTGATCTGAGTTCAGAAGACGTTCACGCCGGATCCAGTTGCCTTCCCGAAGGGATTTCCAGTATGCGAGTGCAAAAAGCAGATCCGGCCCGAGCCCGGTATCTGATCCTCGTTGATGTTGCTCAAATAGATGTAGAAGGGACGCCACCAACTGGTCAGTCACTGTTTGTGGATAGGCTATAGATTGAAAGAGAGGGTCGGGTGTAACTGTCGAGGGCAGGGCCCGTGAGCGAATTGGCTTGGCAATGCGGTGCAAGATATAAAGGCCCAGAAAGCGTTGGCGCTTGATTGGCATCTCAAAAGCCGACGCGTCACTGGTACTCGATGTTGGTCTGTAAACCTCCGGATGAAGTTCTTGCACAAGATAGTAGAGCGCCTTTGTCAACTCGGGCATATTGCCAGCGTAGAGACTATAGAGGACCGACTGTTCGTAAACTATAGAAAAATAAAGCGCATGAGTATGGACTCTTTATCACATTGACTTGGGATCATAATTTTATCCTACATTTATAGCCTTACCCTCGGCAGCAAAGGCATCTCTAGTCTCTGTGGCAAACAGGCCTTCTCGAAGCTTCCTAAAGCTCTCCACGATTTTGTCCATGTCCTCGAACTGTCGCGTCCTTGGTGGAATTGGATTCTGTTTATTGTCGCCATACTGTGATTCGAATCTTGCGATCTAAAGGACGTGGTTAGCACTTCTTCCAAGAGAGAGTTTGATGCGTGCAGTCTATTCACACATGTAATTACCATTGCTTTAATCTCAACAAAGACTTGCTCCTGCACACTACGTGCTTTAAGGCTATGGTTTGATCTATCGACGGGGAACGCCACAAAGAGGACCAGGCGGTCAATGGCAGCCTTCATTAAATAATAATAATCGCAATAATAATAATAATCATAGCAAAAAAAAAGATAAGCGGATTGGATATTGGTGAACATGACGATGAACGAGTTGGGCTATTGTACAAGGCGTATTTCCAACGTGTAATCTACAAAGGAAGAAGGAAGAAAGAAGGAGAGAGAAAAGACAAAAAAAAAAAAAACGAAACTGCTACGCCCGGCTCTGCCATCTTGATGTCTAGGCTGTGTTGCTGTGTAGGCAGCTCTATGGGGCGCAACATATGCCCGGTAACTTCCCAAAATTGTCACAAGGCAGTATTCGTTACCCAGAATCGTCTTCTCCACGGCTCACAAGGGTCAGTGCTTCCACGCCGGAAATCAAGTTCGTTTGGCCAAGTGCCTTCCGTCTCGCCAGGGTCTCCGCATCGGACTGTGAATCGCGATGCACAGGTGATGGAGATGCAGAAGCAGCTGACTTTGGGTCCCCTGTAGTCAATTGTGAGTTGCCTTGATCCGCGAGATCGCCTTTTGGTTTAACTTTATAGGTTGACGTTTCCCACCAAGGAACCGCTTCATTTGTCCCCGAGGACGTAGTAGATGCTTCTTTTACGTTTGCAGGCTTGTTGGCTGACGACGCTGTCGATGCTGTCGATGCAGGGGCAGTAGTAGTAGTAGACGCTGCACTCTCCGTCTGCTCCTGGGGTGGCTGATCCTCCTTTTTCTTGACTCCATAAGTCGAGTTCTCCCACCAAGGAACCGCGGCTCCTTGGTCCTTGTCCTGCATCTCATTGTCATCTACGTTCAAGGCGGGGCGGTCCTTTGATCTCCGGTTTTGTTGATCCTTCCCCTTCCCTCGGCTGGCTCGAGAAGACTTCTCGTGAGGCGGAGAAGGAACCACCGTGGTCAGATCCACCTGACCCCGCGATCTAGTCCTGGTGTGTTTTTCATGGCCACCCCTGCCACCTAGCCCTGGATGGGAGCGCTCAGGATAAGGTTTGTCGTGCCCCACGACGTGATTTTTCTCCCATCGGTCATTTGTTGTGTCTGATCTTTCGGGTCTGCGGTGTCGAGGGTCATTGACTTCGAGACGCTCATGATACATCATCCCTGAAGGTGGTCTGTCCTGGTTAGGCGAGTCATTGACGCGACCTTCCCGGCGTCTAAAGTAAATAACGTCATCCTTGGGCGATTCAGATGCAGTAGGTGGGGGAAGAGATGGATATGGTTTGTCTTCATGAGGCGTCTTCTCCCATCTCCCCTCTGGGGCATGATCTCTAGGTTGTCGCGTGGAATGATCCCTGGTTTGAGAGACTTGATCCATGTGGGCTCTTAGATGGCGTTGAGGACTCTGAGGTCGCGTTGAATGCCCAGAGGAGTGAGTGTTGGATGCGAGTGGTGTATTGTAGTCCGAATAGGGCGACATTGGTCGCTGCCTGGCGTCATCCCACCGACGTCCTGTTCCTGGCAGAGGTGAATGTGATCGAAATGAGGGCGAGCGACTGCGGTCTATACGAGGACGGTTGTTTGCATCCAATGCCGCGGCGGGTTTCGGAGGCAAAGGGATCACTTGTCTCGGGGATCGTTGACCCGACATCAAGCCTCCGTGCTCACTATGTTTACTCCATCGGGCACCTCCGTCCGCCTGTGGAGACCCATGGGAGGTGAAGGACCCTCCGGCGCTAGGATCACGGCGGCCATCTGACTTCCAATGGCCCTCCCTTTCAAAGGAGCCTCCGGGACCACGTCCTGCCCACTGGTGGTTGCTAGAAGGGCGGCTAGCGGAGGTATCGCGTCGGGATGACGGATTCTCCCTAGCTCGGACGCGGCTACTCATAGGCTGGAGGGACGAGTCGTTCTGGCTCCTCCTGTCCAGAGACCGATTTGATCCATCTGCAAAGCCGGCTGTGTATCGCTGCGGCGGCGACGAAAAAGGCGCGCTTTTATTGACATCGGTGCTGCGGATGGTGTCGCTGCTGGAGGTAATGGTCTGCTCCTGGCTCTGGGTGGTGACCTCGGGGCGAGGCAAGTCCTCGTCGTCCGAGAAGACGGGGGCGCCAAAGTCGATCTCCTCGTCTGTATCGTCTGCCCAGTCGACGGTTGGATTAGAGTTGGGGACGGACGAGGACGCGACCATGGGAGGAAGCACAGCGGATAGAGGCAAGCAATGAAGTAGACGAGGGAGGGGCACGAAGGATACCCAGAATGGAGTGGGAGGGGATTGAGAGAGAGAATGATGCAGCGGGGTGGCGGCAGGAGGGGTTGAGGTTTGTGGGTGTAATGGTGGGTTCCATGGCCTCAATCGACTGTGGGAATGGCCAATGTCCTCGACAATGTGGCTTTTCTGGGCAGATCACGTTTCTGTGAATACAAATAAAGTTTTGTTTCTGGCGTACATGGACTGCAGGGACGGATGGGATCAGCTGTATCTCCTGGGTCAAACAAGCTGTCTGGCAAGGGGCGGGCTGTGGGATGGAGCAGAGCCTGGGGCGTAGCTGGGGCGAGTCTAGCGACGGGCGTCGCTGTCCAAGGGAGGGCCATTGGATCGATGGGTCGGACTAGGTAGGCTATTGATTGCATAGGAGGTGACCCTGGCTGGCGGAGTGCGAGGTCCCAAAAGGTTTGCCAGAATATGTCCCTGTGTCTGTCCCTGTGGTGCTCAGATCAGAAATGAAATAAAAATAAGACGCTGTTGAGAGCATCGGCAAGATGTGCTGGAAGAAAGAGCGACGGCGAGAGGCACGACTGAGGGAAGGGGAGATGCTGTCAGCATGGTGCTGTTCTTCGTGTCCAGTTGTCCATGTAAACCCATTGTGGACCGTACGTACATGCTTTGTTTTTAGAACCAACACATTCGTTTTCATCCTTTTTTTATCATTGGTGTTGCTATTTACATACTCACTCCGCCATTCATCTGACTGGAACACCCCTCTCTCTCTCTCTCTCACTCTCATCTTCTCATCTCGTCTATTCATCACTCCAGCCTCAAAGTCAAGGCCGTAATCTCATCCAATCGTCCTCCATCCCTCGCCATGTCCCAACGGGCATTCACCCTCTCCAATGGCGGCACTCCGCTGGCCGAGAGTGCCACTCAACACAACCACAGTCTTCACAGCCCCAGTTCTGGCCTGTTGAATCGCAGCAACACAGCCAGCAGACCAGGATCACCCTCATCGCCAAGTGGATCCTTGTCCGTCTCTCAGTACCATCAGCAACATACTGCATCAGGGATCTCTGTCCACGGCAATGGCAGCAGCAGCAACCTGCTCGGCAACAGCAATAGCGCTGGCAACAGCGCAGGCAACATCAACAATAATGGTGGCATCAACAGCAGCAGTGGTGGATATGACCATCCATCAGGAGGATTCAAGGGCGAATCGTATTTCCCACCGTCATCGTCGTCGGTGTTGGACCACTCGCTCGCAGTCGGCAATAGCGGCTATTCGAGGCGATCCAAGTTCAGCTCCGGGCTCTATCCACTGCCATCGATAAAGCGGTGGCGGTGGTGGAACTACATGGCAGCAATGCTCCTGATCTTTGCTGTTGTCGAGGGATTGGTTTTGCTGATTGGCTCCAGTATCTTGTACTCTCTGCCGGACCAGATTCAAATCGGTAAGATCTTTGAGAGCGTAAAACAGAGTAGCAGTGGTGCTGTCCGGTCTTATCGCAACAGGATGTCTAGCTCCTGACAGCCAGCAGCTAGCCACAAACCTGCCTTTGGTGATCAGCTATCGCCAGTGCGACATGGGGCAATCTGATGCTCAGCTGGATGCCAACGTACAAATCACATTATACAAGGAGGGAGGCAAAGGGTGCATGCAGCGAGCCCTCTATGGAGAAGCAATGACAACGAGGCAGCAAAACGCACGTCGTGCCAACCAATGGCAGACACTTCTTACAATACAGCGGTCTAGATGAATTTTGCACACATGTTTATTAATAACACCCTCCATATCTCTGTCCCTCCTCAATGTAGATTCGCGCGACTTTAGAAAGGTCGAGTACCAGGGCCTGGCTCTTGACCCGGGCGCAACCTACAAGAAGCAGATCCAGGTCTACCACGTCACCAAAGAGTTTGGCCACGCCTCTATGG
This sequence comes from Dissophora ornata, assembly GCA_025201705.1. NCBI lineage: Eukaryota > Fungi > Mortierellomycota > Mortierellomycetes > Mortierellales > Mortierellaceae > Dissophora > Dissophora ornata. Next base: position 28,950 of record MU616691.1, on the reverse strand, counting down.
GTGGTCTCGGCATGGTTGTTACGGCTCTGGCCTCTGCCCAGCAGCGTGCCAGGACCCAGAAGGTTAACATCGTCATGCCCTACTACTCCATGATCGCCAACATCCCTGGAATCGACATAAGACTCTCCGTCACCCTTCCTCTCGACATCAAGGACAGTCGCGGACGCACACAGAACATCGTCTTTAGCGTCCACAAGTTCAAGTTTGCAGTTCCCTACAAGCCCAGTGACATGGTCCGCGACAGGCGACCTATCACACCTGTCACGGTCTGGATGATCGGTCCTGGAAGCATCTACCCGTTCGATCGAGCCTTCCAAAGCAAGAACGTCCAGGAGATATATTACTCTCCCAATGGCTTGCCTAGCGAGTGGAAGGACCTCTTTTTCTCAAAGGCTGTCGCTACTTTTATTCAGCACCAGAACAAGAACAACGACATCTCGCTCTTTGCTGCGTCCGCCACCCGCATTATTGATGTTGTCCATGTGCACGGAGCCACGAATGCACTCGTCCTGCACTATCTGCAGCAGTCCATCGACAGGGGTGCCATGGGAGAGGAGCCACCAGCCCTGATCTACACCCTGCACGACTACCTGGATGAGTTGCAGTACTCGAACGAAATTGTCAATGTACAAAAGTTCATGGACAAGCGTGTCCATTCCGAGGATGATGAAGAAGACATGTTCCTGCAAATGGATGGCATCTCGCCGTACAGCCACGGCCATCGCATGTTTACCTCCGCCATGGGTATTGATCTTGCGGATGCTGTCACGTTTGTATCAAAGACGATGGCCAAGGACATTGTGGAGGGTCGACTGGACTTTTATCTCAAAGAGTTAGTTCTCGGAAGCATCTTGAACCAGGCAGAGAAAAACATGTTCATTGGAATCACGAATGGCGTCGATTTCGGAAAGCTGAACCCCTGGACAAGACCAGAGCTGCGTAACCATGGATTGGCCTTCCCCCCCAACGAGCTGATGGGCAGTGAGGAAGAAGACGTGTCTGCCGATGCAAAAGCTTCCAACCCAACCATCCGCTCAGCCAAGGAGGCGGCAAAACACTTTTTGGTCACCAAGGGATTCCTGACAGAGCAAGACTTGGATCGACCCTTGATTCTGTTTATCGGTCGCTTCCAGTACAACAAGGGCCTCGAATTCTTTACGACAGCAAGCCAGGCAATCAAGGACCGCGGAGGAAAGTTTGTCATCATGGGCCAACCCAACAATTACCCTGTCAAATCTGTCAACAATCTCGGGCGCCTTTTTAAGGGTACTGTCAGTGTGATCTCTGACGCAAAGACTCAGGACGAATGGGGTATTTACTGGCGCACTGCCGCCGATTTCCTTCTTGTTCCATCTCTGACGGAGAGCTTTGGTCTTGTGGCCGCAGAAGGACTTTTATTTGGATCAACCGTCATTTCCTCGGGTGTCGGAGGCTTGTCCGAGTTCTTAGTAGACCGGCCCAACCCCAATGACAGGAGGCAGCAACTCGAGGAAGAGGAGGCAGAGAAAGAAAGGCAATACATCCCGCTGGATCAGCAGATCGCCGAGTTGCCAAGAGAAGAGCGCTTCAACAGCTACCTCTTTGACGCGTTCGCGACCGACGCGCACTCTCAGCTGTCGACAGCTATCAATGATGCGATTTTGGAATGGAGGCGGCTGCAACATAATGCTGAGGAGCACGAGGAGTTTTTGACACGGCTGGTGATGAGTGCTCTATCAATGGGATGGGACCGCCCTGGTGGACCCGTGGACCAGTACCGCGCCCTGTATCAGATTACACTGAATGCCATTGGCTTTAATGGGCAACTTGCATGATAGCGGTGCCGGTACCGATGTCGGTGCCGTTGTCACATCCACTCTCTTCTCTCTTTCTTCGTTCTTGTTTTTCTGTAGATTCGTTGCTGTTCCTGACACATTTTCACTTTAGAAAGGCAGCGCAAAATAAATTCATGATTGCCCACGCAGCACATTCGGAGCGTTTTTCTGTGACGTAGTTTGAGCGCGGTGAGCGCGGCTGCGACCGTCTGTCGTTCTCGGAGGAAATGATGCGACGTGCGAAAAATAAAAAAAACGGCATTCGTTTCAATCATCGTCTCGCATCTTACGCACACACACACACACACACACACACATTCACCATGTTCGGCCGATCTCTCATCAAGCAGGCTGCTGCCCCTGCGTTCCGCTCTGTCGTCGCCAAGCGCACCATTACCTCCTCCCGCATCGCCCTTTCCGACAAGCTCTTTGTGGTAAATAATCAGGCTGATCAGAAAAATGCCAGTTCCGGACCTGATTTCCGAGATGAACGGGACCGCTCCCATCAGATTCCCATCCGACCATCGCCCTTCCTCTATCCCATCCAGGCAATATCCTTGAATACTATAATGTTAGATTGCTCTGCTCTCCATCACGACTCCGCGCTGGCGCATGTCAATGGCAGCGTTGAAGTCACATCCTTGCTCGCGGAGCGTGTTCGTTTCATGGCTGGATCTTCTGACTACGGCGTTTCCTGAAAGCTCAACAAAAACTGCCTTGTATGGTCTTCAAATAGCACCGCGATACTTCCGATAACAACGCCAATGTCAAGTTCGAGTTCAGCCCTGAGAACTTGGAGCGTGCCAAGGAGATCATGGCCAAGTATCCTCCTCAGTATAAGAAGGGTGCCATTATGCCCTTGCTGGATTTGGGACAGCGACAGCTGGGCTGGACAAGCTTGCCCGTCATGAATGCTGTCGCCAAGATGGTCGAGGTGCCTCCTATGCGCGTCTACGAGGTCGCTACCTTTTACACCATGTACAACCGGTACGTTTTTCAGCCACATCCAGAGCCATCAAACGCAATCATAACAGCATCGGCCGACCTTGAGGGATCTTGACGCGGAGTAACCCAGGAGCTGATAATCAGCATATTTCTTATCAGCAAAAGACGTGTCTGAGCGGACAAACTGGCGACAGGAGAGTCTATTTCACGGAGATGCTCAATTGGAACAGGACAGGGATCCCTTGCACGCGCTCACTCTCCAATATTGTCGCCCTATGACTTGCACGCAAACTAACTGGGTTGGCTTTGGATTATGTATTTTGCGCCGTCTGGTGTGACTTAGTGAGCCTGTCGGCAAATACTTCCTTCAGCTTTGCACGACTACACCTTGCCAACTGTGCGGCTCAACAGAGATTTTGAAGACGATCGAGTCAACCCTGGGCATTAAAGTTGGACAGACCACCGCGGACGGCAAGTTCACCCTGGTTGAGGTCGAGTGCGCTGGTGCCTGCGTGAACGCACCAGTGTTGGCTGTCAACGACGACTATTACGAGGACTTGACATCGGAGACCACCGTCAAGGTGATCGAGTCCTTGAAGGCTGGCAAGCCTCTGAAGGCCGGTCCCCAGTCTGGCCGTCTCACTTGCGAGCCCAAGGGAGGTCTCACCTCCCTGACATCTGAGCCCACCGGACCTGGCTTCATGATCCGCCCTGATCTGTAAGGGATCACTGTTCTGTTCTATTATTTCATCCCCACTCCCACCCTTGTCTTCTACATACACGCGCACAGACACACACCTACACCCACACATATCTCAACACTGTCATCCACAGTCTCATGATAGAGAGAGCCGAGAGAAGCCGAGAGGAAGGCACGGTTTATAATAAAAAAAAGCATGGGCCTAACAAGGTGGCTTGAAAATGACTGTCTTTGTTTTGTTTATGCTTCCGCTTCTCTTTTTTTTTCTTTTTTTCTATTTTTTTGCCTCCAACTTGTTCGTTGCATCAATCACCTCTCATTCATTACCCACGACTCTTCACGTCGTAAGTTTTTATTTTCATTTTTGTTCTGTTCAGAACTCCATCGCATCCTCTATAATTAACATATCGCTTAATATAAATTTTTCTTCACGTTGACCCTCTAGTTCTAGACAAACATGATTTCAGCATTGCAATGGGTTCGCAGGGGTGCTGCCCAGGCCAGGCCCGACAAGTACGACATGGACGAGAAGGAGTTCAAGCGTATCAACGAGTTTGCAGCCCAGCACTTGGCCGACGCCAAGGAGGAGCTGGCAGCTGCCCAAAGAGCCGAGAATGTGTAGGTGTTACAATCCATGCAACTGCCCAATGGCTTTGCCGACTCTGCGAAAACTCAAGGAATCAGTGTGCTACCGTCTTTTCGGTCATTCCGCTCACAGGCACCAGAACGGCTCTATACATCTCTTCAAATCTTGATTAGCGCTAACGGCATGGAGGCGGACACCATCAAGGAGACCAACCCGGAACTCGCAGAGTATAATTTGGATGACTATGACGATGACAAGCCAGAGGGTCAAGGTGCGTTTCTCGGCTGATGATAACATCGAATAAGATGTAGCGCTTTACAATTGGCAGGCAGAGTTTTGACCCTAATCTCGTCATCTTGACATCGTTTATAGAGGCAACCATTTTCAGCAACTTGAGGGGACTGACATACTACACATCCAACCGCGAAGATCCATACATCACCCTGAGAGACGATGGGGATGAGGACGAGGAGGACATTATGATTCAGGCCACCGACAACCTCTTGCTGGCGGCCAAGACAGAGGACGATATTTCACATCTGGAGGTTTATTTGTATGATGAGTCAGAAGAGAGTGAGGCCAACATGTATGTGCACCACGACATCATGCTCCCAGCCTTCCCTCTGTGTCTCGAGTGGTTGGATTTCCACGTCGGCCGTAAGAGCGCCGTGCAAGCTCCTGGAAATTATGTCGCCGTTGGAACCTTTGACCCAGAGATTGAGATCTGGGATCTGGACACGATCGACAACATGTATCCAGATGCTGTCCTAGGAGCACAGGATAAGAGCAAAAAGAAGAAGGGCGCCAAAAAATCAAAGGTAAGGATATGGTTAGCGTTTGGCGCATTTCAAACACTGTGGAGCAACCCAAAGCCAGCGAATGAAGCGCGCTTGTTGCTATTATATTTATCCTCTTCTGACATGTTATGGCCACTTTCTCCTCTACTATTGATGTGTGCGAGTAGAAGCCCAACAAGGAATACCATACCGATGCCGTGATGGCCCTCGCCTGGAACAAGCAACATCGCAATATCTTGGCTTCAGCATCTGCCGATACCACTGTCAAGCTCTGGGATTTGACGACACAGCAATGCGCTCATTCGTTTACTCATCACACAGACAAGGTCCAGGCTCTTGCATGGAACCCTGTAGAGTCGACGGCTCTCGTGACTGGATCATACGACAAGACCGTCGTCGTTTTCGACTCAAGGGCGCCTGATGCCCGCGCAACATGGAGGCTCCAAGCAGATGTGGAATGCTTGCGCTGGGACCCTCACGATTCCCAGTGCTTTTATGTATCGACGGATGACGGTATGGTCCAGTATTTCGATGCCCGCAACGGAGGTTCTCAGCCCGTGTTCAGACTGCATGCACACGACAAGGCCGTATCGGCTCTGGATATTAACTCGACTGTCCGTGGATGCATTGTAACGGGATCAACTGACGGCTCGGTCAAGGTTTGGGATGTGAACGAGAACCGGCCTTCTATGGTGACGAGCCGCAATGTCAAGAACGATATCGGCCAGGTGTTCTCTATCACATTCTGCCCTGATGCACCCTTCAATCTGGCCATGGCAGGATCGGCAGGCAAGGTCAACATTTGGGACATTGCTACGAATGCTGGAGTCCGACGAGCCTTCCAGGGACGGTCGACGATTGTGGCAAACACAAGGGCAGAAAAGGAGAAGGTCGTGGCCATGCCCAGTGACGATGAGCCTGAGTCGGAAGAGGAAATGGACGGGGCTGATATTGATATGGACGATGTGGCAGAGAGTGATTTTGAGGAGGAGGAGAGCGGGGAGGACGTCTAAAGCATTTCAATAGAAGAAAAAAAAACAAACACGACAAAACAAAGATGCATTGAACACATTATACATTAATACACACAACATGTCAGCATAGTGCTCCTCAGAAGGGTCAGGGTCTGTGTGCAGGTGAATTGGTTGGTTGGTGCGCTTTATTACTTTAACGACAAATCAAGATGTTCAAAAAGAGGTAGATGTACAATGAGAAGGAGTTGTGAGAGGAATAGGTGTCAACAACAACAACAAGAACAGCAATAACAGCGAAAAGAAAGCGGAGTCAATATAAGACATGAGGGCGTGAAGGAATGCATGGTATCATTGCAGGCAGGGGAAGTGGCGATCTCGAAAAGAGACCTAGTTCTTGCCGTACTTCTCGTTGACGAACTTCTTCAATGCGTCACCTCCAGCAACCATGCAAATCGTTTGCCACATGCCCAGTCCGAAACGTGGGACAGAGCCTCGGTAAAAGCCCTTGAGGCCGTTTGTCTGCCAGATCCAGCGTGCACAGTTAGCAATAGTCATCTTCTCGGGACGTCCTACTGTCTTGAGCTGCGACTGCATCTCAACACGGATGACTTCGATAGGTTGGTTCCAGATCGAGAGACCACCTCCGATGGCGGAGGCCGCAATCTTTTCCCAAGCGGTCAAGGGAATTGATTGGTCAGTGCCACGGATATTGCGGATCGACTCCTCGGCCAGACGCGAGAGACCGAGGCGCGATCCCCAGTTGGTGCACTGTCTGACGGCGACAGCGTTGACGCCCTTGTTGATTCCTCGGATGCCCTCGCGCTTAAAGATCTCGGAGGCGACGGCGAAGGTTGACTGTTCAGCAGCAGCGCCAACAGCCTTGTGTCGGGTGATTTCGACGGTCTTCATGAATGTACAGAAGCCCATGGTGGTGTATGCCTGAGCAAGTCCACCTCCCATGCCTCCGAGCAGTCCTGCGGTAAAGGGCGAGACACCAGAGCCACGGGCAACATACTCGATCTCGCTGGCTGCAAAGATGAGGACGGCGCCCTTTGTGCTGGCCTCGATCCAGGCCCAGGGGATCAACCTAGATGTGGCGTTTGTGTATATTGAGAAAGTCAAAACATGTTAGGGAGATGCGATTAGTCACACGCTGTCCTGATGGATGGATGTGATATTTCATATGAAAATGCCCCACACGCGACATAAACAAAAGTGTGGAGGGGACAATGGGAACAAACGGGAGCATGGAGATGAAGTCACCGTCATCAACATCTCCATCCTCGTCCAATAGCCGCCCCTGCGCGCAGAGGACAGGAGGTGGGAGCAGTTCATGTGGGAAGGGGCCTATTCTCCACAATCCTCTCCGATCCTCTGCATGCACCCACGGCACCCTGCGATAGGTAGCGGAGAGGGAAGAATCATAGTTGCTTTTCTCCACGCAGCGAGTTGTATTCCTAGGAATGTGGAGTGAACATGCTCCACCTGCGCCCGAGCCATTGTCTGCTTCTGGTGTTTCATTTATGAATCACAGCGAAAAGGTATCCTCGGTTGATGGGATCCGCGATCGTCCGATCTCGCAGTGCTCCGTAAAGTTCCTTGCCCTTCAAGCATGTCGTCCTATCCATGCCCTAGGTAGTGTTGCTGCATACCCGGGTCCTGTCTTGTCAAAGACTCTGCTTCGTCGTCCCCATCTCATCTTCACACGGCTGCATTTGCTCATTCGTTGCCGAGCCATCGCGTCTCTTTCTCCCTCTTCATTCCCATTTTTTTTTGCTCCTTCACCTCTTCCACCTTATCAGGGTCACGGACTTTGAAAATAGAGAGGAAGAAAGGATATTACCCTTGATAGAAGCCTGCAACACCACCGCGCTGGTAAATCTTTTTGAAGGCTGTGACCATGTTGTCCTGGCGGTTGGCGGCGAGGTGGGTCTTGATGACCTCGAAGGGCTGGCCCAGGGTGGTGACCTCGAACATGTTCATGGCAGCACCGACACCGAGGTTGGCAAAGTTGACCTTTTTCTTTGCAGGGGTGCCCTGGACGGTTGTGGGCGATGCGACAGCGACAGTCATGATGGCAGGTATTGTGAGATGATAGTTTGATTTCACGGGACGGACAATGCCTATGGCGGGGAGTGAGAAAGGAGGCGCGACGAGGGAGTGGGAGGATGAAGAAGAAAAAGAGAGGGGATGGGTGTCCGTGTGCTGAATTTATATGTGGGTGGGTGCACAGGGCGGTTTGTTACACTGCGATAATGAGTCCAACAAAAAAAAAAAAGGTCCAATAGAGTCCAACAAAGATAAAGGCCATCTTGACTGCGAGGTCGCATTTCAACGATTGGACAATAGGGTTGGGTTTGGGTTGGATGTCCATGGATGCCCCCGGCGATTGGTGGGGGAGGAGTCATTCGTGTCCGAGCAAAACGACTCAACGGGCTGCTGAGCTGACCTTCAAGGAACGACCCACCACTTTTTTTTTTAAACATTTTTTTTGGGGCACCGTCAAACGACTATTTTAATTCTAGACGATAGACGGGCAGTGGATAGTCAATTGCCTCTCCCCGGCTCCCTGTGTCCGTGCCACCCACTTATCGCTCTGTCATGAACAGTCTACGTGTTGAGAATCGGCTGATGTTTGGTCGCTGCGAGAGGGCGTTCACCCTGCATCGAATGATTTCTAGGCGACCGACCGTATTGTTTACTTGGATCTGGTCTGTCTCTGGTCTGTCCACAGGCCGTCTGGCGCAGCAGATGCGATGCATTCTCCTGGGACGACAACACACACCGCGAATCACGTTCCTCCAAAGGTCTTCCTTGGGTCCGCGTTTCGGTGGAATGTGTGGCATCCATCACTCAAACCATCTTCTTGATCGTCTTTAAGCCTTTTACTCGACTCTCTCCCCTCCCTCATTTCCCTCGTCCGTCTTATTCTTGCTCTTCTTGCTATTCCCTCTTCTTCTCTCTCACTCCCTCACTAGTCCATATCCCTCCCGCCAAAAAAGCGCGCTGTTTCTGTAAAAGCAGGAGAGAGACAGGTATGGACAGCCACACGTGGCGACGCTCTTGCATTCACAACGGCTTGTCTCCTTCTAAACGACAGAGTCTTTACTCCGCACAGCAGCCGCGTCTTCTTAACTCTACCCCATCTTCTGTATCCAGGCCGATATCAGGCGATAGTGTTCGAAGCAGTATGGGGCCCAAGCAGAGTGACAACGACAACAACGAGGATGCAAGAAGCACCAACAGCACACTAGTCAACGCCGGTATGAACTCAACAAATGAACAGGATGACGACGCGGAAGCTGCACAGGATGCGCGCGATGGGTTTAGGAGGCAAGGCGAGGTCCTGGATGGAGATGAGGACGAGTGGAGCTCATACCGACACGGCTTTGAGCTGGACTTTGACGAAAACGGCCCTCCACCAGAGCATGTATATTACATGTTCTACACAGACAAGCGTCATGAGGTCACCACAGGGCACAATGCCGAGATCACGCTTCGGGAATGGGAGCCGCTGCAGGACTGGCGCATGCGTGAAAAGCTAAAGACCATCTCCGTGGCTCTAGTCCTTTGCCTGAACATCGGGATCGACCCTCCGGATGTCGTAAAGACAAACCCGTGCGCCAAACTTGAGGCTTGGACCGACCCCTTCGCTGCCCCTGTGCCGAAATCACTTGAAAGTATCGGCAAGGCGCTCCAGGCTCAGTACGAGGTCTGGCAGCCTCGTGCTCGATACAAGGCTGCGCTGGACCCGTCGATGGAGGACACGAAAAAGCTCTGCTGTGTGCTAAGACGCAATGCCAAGGAGGAGCGCATCCTCTTTCACTACAATGGACATGGAGTGCCCAAACCCACGTCTAGCGGCGAGATTTGGGTCTTTAACAAAAACTATACCCAATATATACCCGTGTCCCTGTTGGATCTACAGAGCTGGCTCGGATCGCCCTGCATCTACGTATACGACTGCTCCGCTGCTGGAAACATTCTCCTCTCTTTCAACCGATTTGCCGAGAAGCGCGACCTCGATGCAGCAAAGCAGGCGGGATCTCAACCTCCCGGGACAATTCCTTCGCCACCCCTTAGAGATTGCATTCAACTCGCAGCATGTGGACCAGATGACACGCTGCCCATGAACCCTGATCTTCCTGCAGACATCTTCACAGCCTGCTTAACAACCCCTATCGAGATCGCGCTGCGCTGGTTTGTTTTACAGCACCCACTCCTACACAACGTCACAGTTGACATGGTCACTAGAATCCCAGGAAAACTGAACGACCGCCGAACGCCTCTTGGAGAACTCAATTGGATCTTTACGTCGATCACCGATACTATTGCCTGGAACGTTCTATCCCGGGACCTGTTCAAGACCCTGTTCAGACAGGACCTCATGGTCGCAGCTTTATTCCGAAACTTTTTACTAGCAGATCGTATCATGCGATCACAGAAATGCACGCCAATGTCCTCACCAACTTTACCGCCGACGCACCAACATCCAATGTGGGACTCTTGGGATCTAGCTTTGGACATGTGTCTCGCACAGTTACCCGGGTTGCTTCAGCCAGAGAGTGTGGAGCCGCCGATCGAATACCAGTCCAGCATGTTTTTCACTGAGCAGCTGCTGGCGTTTGAGGTCTGGTTGGGCCATGGAAGCCCTACCCATGAGGCTCCGGAACAGCTGGCAATTGTCCTGCAGGTGCTGCTGAGTCAAGTCCATCGACTGCGCGCACTCCTCTTGCTCAGCCAGTTCTTGGATCTTGGACCCTGGGCCGTTAATCATGCCCTAGCGGTAGGCATTTCGCCTTATGTCCTCAAGCTCCTTCAAAGCCCTGCTGCAGATCTCAAGCCAGTGCTTGTGTTCATCTGGGCAAGACTTTTGGCCGTGGATCGTTCTTTCCAGAATGATTTGCTCAAGGACAATGGCTTTGTATACTTTGTCGGAATTTTGGGCGTGAATGCAGGCATGCCCCTTCGAAATGTATCGGAACATCGGGCCATGTGTGCGTTCATCCTGGCAACCTTTTGTAGGGACTTCCCTCAGGGGCAGCAAGCATGTCTCAAGCAGCAAGTGATCCAATATTGCTTGACCCATGTTGCCGATGGCGACCATCTCTTGCGTCAGTGGGCATGCCTCTGCATTGGTCAACTCTGGAAAAATTACAACGACGCGAAGTCGGTCGGTCTTCAATCGGGTGCCCACGAAAGACTAACACAGATCCTGTCGGATCCAATTCCAGAGGTACGAGCGGCCGCCATGTGGTCACTTGGGGCGTTTATCAGCAACCTGGATCAAAATGAAAAAGTGATCCAACTTCAGAACAACTTGGCTATGAGTGCCCTTGTCGCCACTACAGATGCTTCACCCATTGTCCGCAAGGAGCTTGTGATATTTTTGTCGTCGCTGGTCTTTGATCACTTGGACATCTTTGTGGCTGTGGCATCAGAGCTCTTGGGATCCGAACAGAATGTCCCAGGAGGCAAGCACGACCCCAAATCCAAGCACCCTGAAGACAGACAGGACAAGATGGGTCAACAGGCCGTCTATGCTGTCATATGGAAGGCGCTGCTCTGTCTCTCGGTGGATTCAAATCGTGGGGTTGCCACAGCAGCCTCTAAGCTGGTAGACTATGTGAACTTTCAGCTACTCTCAGGGCCCGTCGCGCAATCTCTGACGCCGTTGTTGCAACAGCACGCAGTGCGTAACCAGTCATTATCATCATCCTCCATGAGCGCACTTAACCAAACTGTATCAGCCCAGGCAGCACCGGACCGCTCTTACTCCAGCACTACCTTGAGTCATCGGACCGCAACTAAAATGGCGAATACGTTAAAGCGATCGGCGTCGTTGGCAGTAACGTTGAAGAACTATATCCCAGGCTATGCCTCGAGTCAACCCAGCGCCTCAGAAAGCCCAAAACATGCATCTGGAAGCATTTTAGGAACAAAGGAGGGCCAGGATCCTGCGAATATGGATTCCCGACAGCCGAACGGCGGCGCTAATGGGACGAGTCGGACAGTGCGAAGCGCTGCCCCTCGACCTCGGTCTGTGCATGGCGATGTCGGCTATATTCAGGCACAGGCTTCGCCCTCGTATCCACAAGTCCACGCGCAACCAGGGACAGCATCCGCTAACGGACCCGCGGATCCCAACCATCCAGAATCGAGACCCCAACTGGAGTCTGTATTTTACGATTGGTGCTGCGAGTACTTTCTGGAGCCGCAAATGAAGGTGAGTGAAGATACTGAGGCAGATGGGATTTTTTTTCACATGCTTTGCTTCGAGGGCTTAACGTACTCTTGCGTGCGTTGCTATTTTTCTGCTAGGGGGTTGAGGGTGATGAACCTGGAAGTGTCAATTACAATGAGCGTCTTTGGCGCCGCGTGCGGAACGAAAAGATCATATACGAGTGCCACCCTCAGCGCGACCAAGCCGGTAATGTATATCATGCATGGCGTGTCTGCTGTTAGCGAGGCACGGTGCAGCATCACTAACCAACGGTTTTCTGTCTCATTAGGTTCGAGTAAATGGGACACTGTCATCAAATCTGTGAACAACGAGTCTGCAGCTATGCATTTAGTCATGCACTCGTACGAACCACATATGGTGATCGCAGACGACAAGAGAAATATCAGGTAGGAATGCGACGAGTTTCTCGGCTAGAAAGTAAAAGATGATGTTTTATGTTCTGACGTGAAAATAACGCGGCGTTATGACCCTGTCACAGCGTTTGGAACTGGAAAGAGGGGCAGCTTCTCAATCGGTTTTCCAATTCGAACCCAAGGGGAACGTCCATCACGAGCGTCAAGTACATCAACGAGGACGACGTCGCCATGCTCTTGGTTGCTTCAGGTATGTTTATTCATTTTTCTTTGCGTGCGCCGGCAGAAGGCTTTTAGTAGTACTGGATTATGGGTGATTGTACTGAACGGTCGTTGTGATCGATGTTTACGTTGTAGGCGAAGGAGTCGTGAGGCTTTACCGAAAGTACGAGGAACCAAACCAGACAGACATCGTGACATCATGGCGTGTACTCACAGACATGCTCCAAAGCAGCAAAAGCACAGGCACTATCACAGACTGGCAGCAAGGTCGCGGTTCGTTAATCGTTGGAGGTGATGCAAGAGTCATTCGGGTGTGGGATGCTGCACGAGAGCTATGCATGAGTGTAAGTGGAGATACCTGACTAGGATAATTTTTGGAAGATCATGCAAGGACCACCGCCCTGATGAAATTGGCAACGTTTATATTGATAGGACATCCCCACGCGATCTGGAGCGCCAGTGACAAGTATCACCAGTGATCAAGTGTCAGGAAACATCTTTGTGGTTGGTTTTGGAGATGGAGCGGTACGAGTGTATGATAGACGACAGCCGCAACACGACGCAATGGTGATGGCGTGGAAGAAGCACAAGTCCTGGATCCAGAATGTCCGCATGCAGCGGGGAGGTTTCCGCGAACTGGTATCTGGAAGCGTTGATGGCACAGTGAAGGTGTGGGATGTTCGACAGCGTGATTCCCTGCGGACGATTGTAGCGCGGGACCCCATATCGGCATTTGATCTCCACCATCATGCGCCAGTCATTGCTTGGTAAGGAACTTTTTCATTTTTTGTTTGGCTGACGGTTGTTTTGCTGGCTGGGAGTAACCTTACTTTATTGTTATTCTCGTACGTGTAAACAGCGGTTCGCCGACGCAGTACATCAAGGTATGGAACGTCAACGGCGAAGGTTTGTCGACGGTTCGGTCGTACTCTGGCCTGTTTGGACAGCGACAAGCCAAGGTCACAAGTTTGGGCTTCCATCCACACGAGTATGTCTTTGGCGTGGGTGGAGACGACGGTTGGGTCACGGTCTTGGGCTGGTCTGGAGGAAATGCCTTGTCGCAACAACAGCTTCAACAGCAGCCCTTGTCGTCACAGCACCAGCACCAGTATCAATAGCTTAGGACATAGCACACACACACACACGAATAGAAAAAAAAAATATCTAACGCGGTCTGTGACGTGGACGCGTCCCTCTCTCTCGCGGTTAATTGGCCAGCGAACGGCTGTCTGCTCCATCATTCTTCCTCTCATCCTTCATCCACCGCAAGGACTAATCCCGCTCTGTATTCGTGTGAGTGTACAGGATCCCGTGGATACAGGACAGGCTGCACGGGCATCGTCGCTATCCCGAGTGCAGGAGCTAATAATCATAACCATCATCATCATCGTCATCAAACATCTGAAATAGAAATCACACGGAGCAGCACAGCAGTTGGACTTCAGGAATACCAAAAACATGTCGGCAGAGTCCACCAGCACGGTGGCCAAGGTGCTCAAGCCTACCATCCTGATCTTGATTGCCGTCGTCGCCATTGCAAGTCGCCTCTTCTCCATCATCCGTTTCGAATCTGTCATCCACGAGTTTGATCCTTGGTTCAACTACCGCACCACCCAACGTAAGTAAACCCACACACCACGACGTATTGGCAATGCTATGTGCTGCCACTCGTATCGGTTGGCACCGCTCGATCTTATAAGGGCCACGCCTGGCACAGCTGTCTAACCTGCCCTACCATTCAAATCACCAGACCTGGTCAAGAATGGTTTCTACGACTTCTGGAACTGGTTCGATGAAAAGTCGTGGTATCCCCTTGGACGTGTCGTCGGAGGAACAGTCTACCCCGGTATCATGGTCACCAGTGCCCTCATCCACAACGTCCTCCACTTTTTCAATTTCCCCGTCGATATCCGCAACGTTTGCGTGTTCCTGGCTCCCATGTTTTCGGGCCTGACAGCTTTCTCGGCCTATCTGCTTACTAAGGAACTCAAGGACTCCTCTGCTGGCTTGCTGGCAGCTGCATTCCTCGGTGTCGCTCCCGGCTACATCTCTCGTTCCGTCGCCGGGTCCTACGACAATGAGGGCATTGCTATCTTTCTGCTTGTCTTTACCTTTTACCTCTGGATCAAGGCAGTCAAGACTGGCAGCGCCTTCTTCGGACTGCTGACCGCCCTCTTTTACTTTTACATGGTTTCAGCTTGGGGAGGATATGTCTTCATCACCAACTTGCTTCCTCTCCATGCCTTCACGCTGCTACTCATGGGCCGCTACTCGAACCGACTCTATGTGTCGTACTCGACCTTTTACGCCGTTGGCACACTTTTGTCGATGCAAATTCCGTTCGTCGGATTCCAACCTACGCGCACGAGTGAGCACATGGCTGCCCTGGGAGTCTTTGGTCTCCTTCAGCTCTATGCCTTTGCAGAATTGGTCCGTGGCTACGTCACGCCCAAGCAGTTCAAGTCGCTGTTGAAGGGAGGTATCTCTGTCGTTGCTATCCTCGCTGTAGTGGCCTTGACCCTTCTCAGCCTCTCTGGAGTGATTGCCCCTTTCACAGGCCGTTTCTACTCACTCTATGACACTGGCTATGCCAAAATTCACATCCCCATCATCGCCTCGGTCTCGGAGCATCAGCCAACCGCCTGGACAGCCTTCTTCTTTGACCTGCAGATGCTCATTTTCCTTTTCCCTGCCGGAGTCTACCTCTGCTTTAAGGAACTCAAGGACGAGCACGTTTTCATCATCCTCTACTCTGTGTTTGCCTCTTACTTTGCCGGTGTCATGGTCCGTCTCATGTTGACGCTCACCCCTGTTGTGTGTGTTTCTGCCGCCATTGCCTACTCTACCCTCTTGGATACTTATCTCGAGAAATCGGAGCATGTCCTTGCCTCCAATCTTGGTGGTGCTCTGCCTCGCGTACCAGCTGCCGATACACCTGGCCCCAGCTCCGCATCTGATGTAAAGGCTGCTGGCAATGTATCCAAGAAGACCGCCGCCAAGGGTGGTGCCAAAGCTGCCTCCAAGGCTGGAGATAACGAGACCAAGGCTCATTCCAAGACTAGCGCAGCCTCTGGTGAAAAGAAGAGATTCCCTATCTTTAACTGGGATTCTCGCGCCATGGTTATTATGCAGCTCACTTGGTTCCTGTTCATGTTTGCCTGGCACTGCACCTATGTTACCTCAGGATCATACTCTTCGCCGTCGATCGTCCTTGCTACCCGCAATCACGATGGGTCGCAGCTGATCATTGACGATTTCCGTGAGGCGTATTACTGGCTCAGGAAGAACACCGACGATGATGCCAAGGTCATGTCCTGGTGGGACTATGGCTACCAGATGGCCGGCATGGCCAACATCACAACGCTGGTCGACAACAACACCTGGAACAACACCCATATTGCCACCGTGGGCAAGGCAATGTCGACCTCGGAGGAGGTATCGTACCAGGTCCTGCGCCAACACGATGTCGACTATGTGTTGATTCTGTTTGGAGGCGTTATTGGGTACTCTGGAGACGACATCAACAAGTTCTTGTGGATGATCCGTATTGCAGAGGGTGTGTACCCGAACGATGTGAAAGAGTCCACCTTTTTCACGAGCCGCGGCGAATACAAGGTCGATCATGATGCGACACCGACCATGAAGAACTCGTTGATGTACAAGATGTCGTACTACCGCTTTGCAGAGCTCTCGGGAGGCAATGCGGTGGACCATGTACGCAACGCCCGCATGCCATCGGAGGGCCCAACCTTGAGTGTTCTGGAAGAGGCCTATACAAGTACTAACTGGCTGGTCCGAATCTACAAGGTCAAGGATCTGGACAACCTTGGTCGCGATTTGAAGGATGCCACGGCTTTCGACAAGGGCAAGGCCCGCAGAGTGTCTGCCTTGAAGCGCAAATAAGCAAAATGACGATTGAGAACTAGGCACAATGTCGAGTTATACATTTATTTACAGCTGATTATAAAAATAAAAATAAAAAAAGTTGGGATTTAAATAACCATATCTACCCTATTCGTAACGGTTGATGCAGCTGGCGAGGTCCTCTCATGTTTTCTGTGGAATCAATTTTTTTTTTTATTTGCTTGTAAAACGCCGAATCGCATAAAAGAATATTTCTCACACTGCAAAAAAGCATTCAACACTGCTAGCGTCAACATCATGCTTGCTGTTCTGGTGCTCTGCAAAGTCGCCATCTGCGACTGCGAAACCAACACCTGGCATTGAATTGGCAACAGGCTGTCCTCCCAGTCCCATGGGTATATAGTGATTGGATGGTGAATGGGAATGTGCCAGCATCGTCGCCGGTGATAGCATGTCAGAAAATGAGGATGACGACAGAAGAGTTGACGTCGTGGAGTCCAGCTGTGGTGTTCCAGATCTAGAAGAACTAAGGTCCTCAATGTGCAATAGCTCTTGCTCCTGCTGTTGACGTCGCTGTTGATGTTGCTGCTGCTGACCAAGATGATGTTGCTGTTGTAGCTGTTGTTGCTTTTGTAGTCGAAGTTCTTGTTGTAGCCAAAGTGGGTCTCCTGGAGCATCAAACTCAAGTCCCAGCTCAAGGTTCTGGGCCAACTCGGCAGGCGACGAGGAGAGCGTCGGGTCTGTGGAGAGGAGCGACAGATGCTGTTCAGTAATTGAGGCAGGAGTTGCTACATCTATGCCAAATGACGATGGCGGCGTACCCTGCATACCCTCTGGGAACCAGTCGTACAGGTCGGCCGTCGCTGCGTCATTTCCTAGGTCCTGGGTCCCGATATCTGATCCCGGCGTGCCAACACATTCTTGACCATGGTCGCCATAAACTCCGCCTCCATAATCGTCCCCAACTTCGGAATAAAGGAGATGGTCAATTTCAGATTCATCCAACTCTGTTTCGTCATCTAGCCCGGAAAACGAGCCTGGTCCCACATCATCTACAGTGCCGCTCTGCGTTACAATCGATGATCTCTCGCCAATGCCAAGTGCGACCGCAGCAAAATCGAAAGCTGGCTGCAAAGATACTTGATTGAATGCAAACCCTCCCGTATCTTCGCTTCCAAGATCCGACATCCACTGATCGAAGCAATTCATGAGGTCCTTGCTATTCTGTGTATCTTCCAAAGTGCCAGAGGTGTCCACTGCTAGGATAGGCGTCACGGTGGGCGAGGATGACGCCAGTGCTGCTGCAAAGTCTGAGGACGCTGAGATCGTGTGCACCAGAGTAGGGTGTCCTGACGGGGATGGTGATGGTGCCACCGCAGCAGTACCTCTAATAAGTACCGACATTGGATCAGTTCTTGAATCTCCTACCGCTAGTGTTGGTATTATCGCATTCGTCGTGGACCTGGATGCAGGCAACACTGGACTCATTGTAGCAACAGAAGTCGGTCTTTGCTTCTTGTAGACTTTTGTGAGAACAGGCGACCGCCCAGAAATAGAGTCTGCGATTTCGTAAGCCGCGATCGACCGCTCACGTCTCAAGGGAGACGAGGACGGCGATACAAAGTTTTCCTTGTCCTCGAATGACGAATGGATGCGCTTGCTTCCGAGAAGTACACTCTTGGCTGTCAATAGTGCAGGCGAGGCTGCAGTTGGCGCCAAAGTTGAGCGCATGATGTTATGTTTGCGCGCTGTCGCTCCCACAGATGCTAGGATATTTTCGGTACTGGGTGCCTTTTGTACAGGGTTCAGCGGCTTCTTCTTTTTTGGTGTCGAGACCATCGCAGAGCTTGTAGCAGAAGGCGGCCGTGCCGTTCCATTTGCCGCTGATTGCGATCTGGAGGCTGTCGAGGACGGAGACCGGCGCCGCTGAGGCAGCTGTCGCTCCTCTGGTGGGCGCTGCGTGTCTCGAGGATGTCGCTCCTGATTCTTTTGCTCCTGCAATTGCTGCTGTTGGAGTTGAAGCAAAAGTTGCTTACGCTTCTGCTGCTGTAATTGCTGCTGCTCTAATTGGCGTTGTCTTCGAAGTAGCTCCTGCTCCTTTTGCTGATTCTGTTGAAGCTTTTGTTGTTGACGCTGCCGATATTCCTGGTGTTTCAATTGAAGGCGAAGCTTATCTCTGTCCTGTGGCGGATTAGAGAGAGGTCTTCTCTCAGGCTGGTGTCGCTGCTGTTCCAATAACTCCCGCTGAGTATCATATTGCCGAGGCCGCCCCCCTTTCTCGGAAGAGACCGTACTTGAAGACGGACATTGATTTTCTTTGTCAGCGTCCTGGGGCTTCTTTCCAAGGAGCGACTTCCCTTGGGGTCTCGGGCCGTTGCGAACGGTTTCTACGCCCGCAGTTGATCTCTGACGTGCTGCCATCTGCGTGTGTGCCTTCTGAAGTGCCAACTGTTGCTCCTCTTGCATTTTTTGAAGCTCCTTGAGTTGTTCGAGTTGCTTTTTCTGCAGCTCTTCCAGCTGTAACTTTTGTTGGTGATGAAGCTCTTCCTGTGTCAGAGCCATTGCATTCGGGTCGATCTCTGATGGCAAACGTGATGCTAAAGGCTTGTCGCGCCCTTTGATGACAGCACCATCTAACTCTGAATCATCCGATAGATTATGTACTTGAGAATTTGTCTGAGGTTTACTGGGCGACGCCTTTTGCGAAAATGAGGATCTAGGGGCGATAAGGCGTCGGTCCTGCTCCTCCCAGTCAGTGTGGTGATCCTGTTCCTCGCTATAGGCCTTGATGCGCGCCCTGCTGTTTGAGGCAAGTGCAATGGGCGTTGGTGAGAACCCGACATTGTGGCGGCCGCACGCGATGACCAGAGATTTTCCTAAATGAGTCGTTGCCCCAAAGGTGGTTGATTGTGTCGATGAAACTGGTGGGGTCGGTACGGCAGGTATTGGGCGAAAGGCTGAAACTACAACATGGTCGCCATCACTACTACTGCTTTCCTCAAGGCTTTCCTCAAACAGCTCCGCTACCATATGCAGGGGCTGCTCTTCCAACCCCTGCTCGACTTTGTAGTGCGCATAAGTCAGCAGCGACCTCAAGGACTGTAGGTGCTACATGCGAGATTCGAGAACGAAAGATTGTCAACATTGGGGGCATCTTCTTTTCGGACAGAAGCAGGTGCAGGCTAACGTCACGTATTTCAGAAATAAAAACTTTTGTACCTTGACGACGTCTGCTCGTGCGAGGATCCTCCGTGTGGCTTCCATGTCGCGCATCTCGTTCTCGTCTTTGATCTGGGCTGCCAAAAGAGCAGCCTGTTGTCGTAAAATCGTCTTTTTATATTGTCTCTTGGGCGGGGTGACGCCCGGTGTTATTCCGTCGGTTGTAGCTGCTGTTGCGACGGTCTTGACGACACTCTTGGTCTTGGTCTTGTTGTATTTACGCGGCCGTGATGCAGATTGCGACGACGCAGTTCCGTCCGTCGACTCTTGAAAAAGATTTGGCGGGTCTGAATCTCGAAGGCGGCCATGGCGTGCTTCCCGCTCAATGCCATCGTGTTCGTGGTCGCTATCTTCCTCTTCATCCTCATATTCCACACACTCATACTCGTTTTGTCGCCGTCGATGCTGCTGCTGCTGCTGTTTCCGCTGTGTGAATTGTTGTGGTTCATGGTGTTGCGGTCTTTGAGAGCGGCCCGAGCTCTGTTGGTGTTCAGAGGTCTGGCCCCGGTGTTGTTGTGCCATATGCATTCTCTGAAGTCGCTGCGTCTGCAAGAGCTGCTGCTGTAGTACGTGGCTCTGCAACAGTTCAGAAAACTCTTTGGAGGAGGTGAGCGCGCTCAGGTCTGCGTCGTCGACGTCACTCTCGTCATCCTCATAATCGTCATTGTCATCCTGACTTGGGCTATCGTCAGGGTGGCGTACACGAACAAAGGGCTGAGGACTGGCAAGAGTGTCGCGTCTGTTGGGTGGCATGGGCTGCTGCTGCTGCTGTTGCTGTTGCTGCGGTCGGCGGGGGGTTGGTTTCGCGGTGGATGCCTTGGTGAGGAGTGCATCGAGAGCTAACAGGGTGCTGGCGTTGATGTGCACCCTGCCGCTGGATTGGGCGGATGTGCCTTCGTGAGTCTGGCTGGACATTTTTTCGGATCCTGACAGCCTTCAGGAGGGGTATATGCGTGCGTGGGGGATTAGCGAGGAAAGACAGCGAGGAGGAGAAAGCGTTGCTGTCGAGGGGGTGGGTGTGGCAATGGCACCTGGTGCAAGGGAGGGAGGGAAGGATGATGATGATGATTCCAATCGATGGCGGTCATTCGTATTTCATATTTTTCATAGTAAACACAATAAACCGACGGACCGTAAACAAAAACTCCACACGCGAATCGACGCGCCGTAGCCAATGAAAATCACAGTCCACCCTACACTCCTACACTCCTACACAATTGCCCGCGCCAGCGCCAGAGCCATCGCTCGGACACGGCCTCATTGTTTCCATGCAGCATATGATTTATTAACAGTACAGCACCTGGACTCGATCCTCCCCCAACAGAGCACTGATCGCTCTCTAGTCAAGGACCTGGAGTTGCTTAAACTCCTTCATGTTAATCGCCTTCTCCATCACCTTCGCCGGGGCCAGGGTCTCGACCACGTCCCCGCCGTCGAGGAACAGCTTCATCAGCATTCCACTGAACCCAGAGACCATCGCTACTCCTTGCTGCGTCGACTTGGCCGGCTTGTTGCCCACGTTCGAACCCCTCAGGTTCCAGAACACAATCTGAGGCATCTCGTACCCTGCCTTCTCAAACCGACCCTTCACCACTGAATAGTTCGTGAACGCCTCCTCCGGTCGAGAGTGCCTCACAGCTTGATCAAACTCCATGTCTGAAAAGATGAACAGCGTCTTGACCATGTCCTCCTTGGCCACATTGTTCTTCACAGACAGCGACAGGATATGATCGAATGCCTTTCCCAGATCCGTGTTCATCCCCCAACCCATATCCCGCAGAGAACGAACCTGCTCCAGTAGCGACCCTTCCTTTATATGGTGGACCTCCGGCGACTCTGAGAATGTCAACACTATACGGTTGTACGGCGGTCGACTCAGCTGTGTCAGAAGCAACGACAGCGCAATGGCCACTTCCATCGGCTGGCCGCTCATCGATCCCGAAACATCGCACATTGCCATAGCCGAGTCCATGGTCCCACTCTTGGCTAGTCGTTCCACATATGACTTCCACTGGGCCTCAAGAGTGCGGAGACCGAGGTCATTTTCGTCCACCGTCTTGTACAGTAGTGAGAGGGCCTCTTTCACTAACTGATGGGGCTTCAGCGCCTGCGCTGCAATAGTCGTCTCGCCCTTGGCAATCGATTCCAGATACTGCTCGAATCGTTCCTTATCTTGGGCCACGAACACAGCCTTATTGTTCTTCATAGCGATCGCAGGCACACGGCTGTACATAATCTCGTCCCAACGCTTGGCTGCCATCATGGTCTCCAGGACTGGGGTTGCCTTCCGTAATGGGACATAGAACTGCTGACGGAACTGCTGGCGGACTCGGTTCACATACACGACATGACTTTCCTCAGTTCGTTTTTCTGGAAAGAGGATCTGGGCGATGGTGGTGGCAATCAACGTATAGTTGTCGTGGAGCTGATTCAGACTTGGGCACCATTTCGCAGCAAGAGAGACGGAACGACCCCGTTCCAGTCGAGCCTTATCTCGAACCAACGCATTCGCGAATAGGCGAGCAACCTCCAGATGCACTGCCCTGTAGACGGCGTTGTCCTCAAACGTAGTTCTGGCTCGCTCCAGTCGTTCCTGGTCTCGCTTGAGTCGCTCTGCTCGAGCTTTGGCGGAGAGATCTTGGTTTCTTTCCTCGTTCACTTCTTTGGCACGCTGCCGCTCTTCATCCGTTGCGGGCTTCTTCTTGCGCAGAGTTTCTGAGGACTCTGCTCCAGATTCATCCTCGGACTTGGAATTATTGTTCTTGTTCCTATTCTTGTCGTTTCGAGTAAAAGCTGCGCTCGCGCTTCGCTTGAACATGCTTGGTCGACCCCGCGTGGCCCTGCCACCTCTACCCGAGCCTGGCATGGCTGCTCTTGAGACCAGACTGTGATCGGTGGGATCGCTTCGTACCTGAAACACTAGCCAGTTGAGCAAGTCCTTCCAATAACCATGGTCGGGGACAAAGCGCAGGTTAAACAGCAGTGTCTGAGGATGCTCCTCTCGCAAAAAGTCCATGCAGATATAGAATGCCTCGCGTTCGCCCTTGCCGTGCACGATTGAGCGCAGCTGAAAGATTAGCCGAAGCGTGTCGAGCGGATTATATGCCCAGGATTCGCGGACCAATCGCCGAACAGTATCAGGCTCGGTTCCTTGAAGAACTTCAAAAAAGAAGTCGAGGCGGGGGTCTCCTGATGAAACAAATGTTGGAGCTCCGTTCTCGGTTGTAGTGATGTTTGGGTCGAGTTTGGATGGGGCACTAGACTCAGCATCGTTTAGCAACATATCGACAAAGGCGGACGAGGCAGGGGGTGCGGCTGTGGAGGTGGAGGTAGTCGAAGATTCCTGGTCGGATGTTTTTAGAAGCGTATCGGTTGGTGGGACATACGATATGTCGAGAGCCTTCAGGATATCGCAGTGGTCCTCGAGCAGGTCGTATTCATCGTCACTCTCGACTGGCTCAGCTGCAATGGCGCCGCTATCCACCATGACCAAGTCGCTCTCTTGTGGCACTTGAGATTGAGCATGAAGTTGGGTGTTAGCTGGCCTTGCTGGACGAGGGGTCGCCAGCTTGGGTAGCGGGGCCACGCTTGGCAAAGAATAATCCTGTCGCGGCATGGCGACGACAGTTGTGACAGGGGTGGTTAAAGTGGATAGGAAACAAGAGGAGGCGGGAAGAGAGAGAGAAGGACGTGGGAGAAATGTCCCTTTTTTGTAGATGCTTGCTGCATGCCGCAGCAACGGGGGGCTTTGCATGAAAACGTCGCGCCTCCTCCCGGCATGGTATCAGTCACATCAAATCACAATGAGTTTTGTATTTTTTTTTATTGTTCAACACCCTCAGAGAGAGCACTGGACCCACCAGTCCGAGGACTCCTAGAGCTGTCCAGGGATGACCCTGAGGCTAGGTCCCATAGCGACTGGGGCTCGCTCGTCCGCGGGCGTCCATAGTCACCCGTGCCACCGCCTAACAGAGACCCTCCCGAATTGAGCCACATGTCGTTGCCCGAGCCAACGCCATCGCCTGTGGGAAGCCAATAGTGCGAGTCGCGAGCAGAACCGTTGACAGATACGTCCAGGTGATGAAGTGGTTGGAGGAGCGATGGCTGAGTATAGTGTTGCGACGTATTTGACAGAGGCTGCAGAGGATACAGAGACACCTGCGCCCCCTCGGCATCTGGTTCGCGCTCAAGGGTCTCCCAAACCTCCATCTCCTGCTCGACCGACTCTTTGAGCTGGACGTTCTTCTCCCTGAGCTCCAGGATCGCACGTTCAACTTGTTCAGACATTGCCATCTTTTTCTGGATGTCCTCCTCCAAAGTCGCCAGCTTAAGACTGGCCTCGCGATCCTTGTCCTTGCTGGCATCTGCTGCTACCTTCCAGACGATCTGCTGCTGCTCCAACCGCTGTAGTCGCAATTGGAGCGGCGCCACCTCGCCTTCACGCAGCAGAGTCGCCTTCGATACCCATTCTGTGCGCTCGCTTTCCAGTCGCTTGATGTCTGTCTGAACGCGTTGGCATTCTGCTTTTAAAGGCGCTATTGCTGCCTTTGTGTTCGCTAGCGAGGCTTGGATCCTCTGCTCTAGCACCTGTATGGCTCCCACAGTCTCGTCCAATCTTGGTTGACTAGACACGCTAGACTCTCTCAAATCCACCAACTCCTCTTGTAACGAACACGCGTGTGCGTCTGCTTGCTTGATTGACTCTTGTAAAAATGATAGCTTTTGTCGACGCTTCTGATCCTGAATCACCGCCTTGGCCTGACCGCGCCCGATACCCTCCAATTCCTGCCGCAGCAATGCCTCAGCCTTGCCCTGGTCCCGCTTCAACTTTTTAAGCGCCGCTTTGGTCGCGCTTGCCGCCTCAACAGATGCCAGAATGGATGCTTGCAGCTGTTCAAGCAAGAGCTGATTAGAGCTCTTTAGTTCTCCTGCTGAAACAGGACTCTCGTCAAAAACCGCTGAGGAATGAGGGGCTGTCTCTGAAACGGCTAATGCTGCACTCACTTCCGGTAGTGTCCCAGATATTGCTGTTAACGTTGAAGTTGCTGTCGTCGCTGTCGCTGTAGCCTTTGGTTTGTTCGCCTCGCCACCCTTGTCCGAAGATTCCTTTTGGACCTTCTGGTTTTTTTTATTTTTGCGGTTTTTGATAGTTTTTGGTGCAGACTCTGAAGATTTAGTTGTCTTTCCAGGCCCTAGTGTCGGTACCGGTGTTCCAGCTATCAAGTTAGTTGAAGAAAAAAAAAGATATGGTGAACATTTGCATACATATGCATGTATAAAGGACACATCCAAAGACAACAAACTATATTACTACAGCACTTACGTGGAGCGGCGCGAGTACCAACCCTGGTGATAAAACTTGAGAACTGATGCACTCGCATCTCAATCTCGTAGTCGGTCGATGGAGTTAGCCCATACAAAGTAAAACTCTGTTCATCTGGGAAATGGTATTGAACTTGTTGCCAGGGAATGTAGTTGACGTGGATCACAATGTCGGATGTTGATATGATTCTCGGGGTGGCAGCCGTTTTTGATGGCCGTGTTGCAGAAGACGACGGTGATGAGTTTGCAGCCGAGCCGATTTTGATGGTCGAGAGATCCACAGGTTCCGTCAACATCAACGATCCTCCTGTTGTGCTTCCTTCGGGTGACGCTGGTGCTGACGGGCTGCTGGAGCCTGAATCCTGCCCTGACAATTGATCCGGTAAAGGCGCATCCGAAAGAGCATTGAGGCAGAACGAAACCGTGAAAGGGGTGATTTCAGTAATGCAAAGTTCAAAACGAAGACCACTAGACGAATCTGAAGGGCGGGTTAGCGATCGCTTGGAAGAGGATCTAAACGACACGATCAACAGTGCGAAAGAGCAGAATAGGTAAACATAACAAAGGTTAGAAGTAGCGACTTGCATGTATACAAGCAGGAATGTATGACAAGAGTACGTTTCCATACCTTATTGAGACAGGTCCTTCCTTCTGCGCACCAACATAGTTCAAATAACGCCCCTGGGTCGGATCCGGTTCGGCACTGTGGAGCATCACATCGACAAGCTCCGACATGAGGATGTACAAGCCAAAGCCGACAGTGTGAACGGGAATGACCTTGTATGGGGTCAGATCGAGGATCGAGGCTGAGGACGGATCCTTGCGATAAATATCTACGAGACCAAACAGGAACCACAACAGACAGGATACCGAGTCTCCAAAGACTAGACCTCGAGTCAGGTTGATCACATAAAAGTAGACGAGGATGTTGGCAACTGTCGGCAAAAGGCCAAGACGATCCTGGTGAAGGAACAGCTGTCCAACAAGCAGATCCAGCATGCCGAGAAACGAGGTCAAGCCGAGTCCGTGTTTAATGGAAGTTTGGAAAGCCCTCCTCAGAGCCACGATCGACTGCACGCAGAAGCCAATCCACTCGAGCCGAGTGGGAAGCGAGGTCATTTGGCCATTGATGGCAAACATGACAACGTAAAAGGCGACAAGGTCGAACAGTTTGTGATGCATGGAGAAGAACAGCTTGAGGTGATCCTGGAATCGGGCAGTGAAGCCGTTTTCTGATGGTGATCCAGATCCTCCGCCGGACACTGCTGAATCTCTGCCGGACACAGCTGAATCTCGTATCGAGTCTTGTTCTTGCTCTACCCCTGCTAGTTCCTGCGTGGGGTCGGGCTGTGCATCCACAGATTTGCGCAGGCCTCCCGGGCCTTTTGAGTTCTCGGTGTCGCTGGTGGAAGGAGAGCTCGGGCTGTGGTGAGCAGCGAGGGATGCGGACGCTGTGATCGGTGCCAGGGATGATTGCTGATGGTGTTTCCGTATCTGCTGCTTGTGCTGGTGCGGTGGCTGAAGTGTCATTGAGATCGGCCGAACACTCGATCCGATACTCTTTTTATACAAGGCGGTGTCTACGGTGGTGAATGAAAGATGGATGGATGGATGAATGTATGGGTGGCAACTGCGGTTTTCTCTTTGCTGTGATCGCAGAAGAGACAGAAATTTATATTCTGCAATCCAAGCTACCACCTGCGTGATCTGGGAATATTATTGAGTGTTGATTTGTGAACAGCTCCGACGAGATGTGGAGACGGCGGAAAAAACAAAATACAAGGTCGTGTTGCCATGCCCAAGATCTGTGCGGCATCTTTCTCCCTTTTGTTTATTGCTTTTATTACCAACAATTCAATACCACTACTGTACAGGGCAACAAGACGTTGGTCTCTACTGGTGCCAGGCAACACGCTGGCCAGAGCGAGAGCTCTCGATCGCAAGCTGGATGCCATGGATGACCCACGCCGCCTGCTCCGCAGTCACTGCCAAGGGTCCGGTACCCTGGATTGCCTGGCACACATTGGCATAGTATGACCTATAGCTGCCCACTTCGCTGTCAACCTTGCCCTTGACATGCAGCTGAACACCCTCCACGTTCAGCAGGGTGTCGATCTCGCCCCAGCTGTCTTCACTCTCCAGCCCATAAGCACCGTTCTTTGGTGTCAGACCCTCCTTGAGTTGGTTCTCCTGAACATCCAGACCGTATTTGACATACGACCCGTTCATGCCCGTCAAACGGAATCGAGGTGTCGGGATCCTGGCCAGCATACCCGCGCCCAGAGTGCACCGAAGCCCGTCCTTGTAGTCGAGATGTACCAAGAACTGATCATCGACCTGCGAGGTCTCAAGTTGGCGCTGGTTCGAGACGTGTGCGGTGAGGTACTCTGGTTCGCCAAAGAGGACCAGAGCCTGATCGAGGAGGTGGGAGCACAGATCGTAGAGCACGCCGCTTCCTTCCTCAACACGACCAGTCTCTCTCCAGCCGTTCTTGCTAAAGTTACGGAACCGGTCGAACCGGGATTCAAAGCTCACAATCCTTCCTAGGGTAGACTTTTGTGACTGGACTAGCTTCTGGACGGTCAAAAAGTCTGCATCCCAGCGGCGGTTCTGAAAGACGGAGAGGACGCGTGAGTGCTGCTTTGCGAGCTTTGAGAGCAGAATGCCCTCCTCAAAGGTCACGGTAAAGGGCTTTTCGACGACAACGTGCTTGCCGGCCTCGAGGGCCTGGCGGGCCAGATCAAAGTGGAGGGTGTTTGGAGTAGTGATGACGACGAGGTCGATGGCAGGGTCCTGAAGGAGCTGCTCATGAGATTGATAGACGGCAGCCTTTGGGTACTTTGACGAGAGGGCCAGACTTGGGCCCGAGCGGTTGACAAAGGCCGTGAGGTTGAGGCCCTTTGTGGAAGAGATCAATGGGGCGTGGAAAACTAGCGAGAGGTGAGAGAACGTTAGTGATGATAAGATGCACAGAGTATAGGAGAATAGGGCAGTCTGTGCAACACACTCACCTTGGGCACTCATGCCAAAGCCAATGACTCCGACGTTGATGGGGGTTGATTCAGACGACATTTCGAGGGATGGGAGGGATTGAGGTTGAGGTTGAAAGGGGAGAGGCACGTTTGCAAGTCTAGTTATGCTCGTTCTTCTTATTCTCGAGCGCTTGGAGCGGTGTGTGGGGCGTCATCGAAATCGATGTGGGGTTGAGATAAGCGCTGGCGGAGCAACAATCATCGCAGCAGTCAATGATGTGGGAAGTAGCCTGGCACGTCAAGGCAAGATAAGCATTTGTAAGCGATGTGCTCGGAGAGTGGATTCTGCTTGCTGCGGCGTGGCCCTGGTGCGGCACCGCACCGGCTATGGATGAGGAGGGAGCGGGTGGTTCACTTGTCTGCAAATGGCATCACGGCATCCATCGCGCTCTGGGCGGAACTGTATCGCACCTGCATCGCATTGCACACACACGAACGCGTCCAGTCGCGTCGTGGGTCGACATGTCAACGGGCCATCCACCATACACAGCACATACACAGCCCATACACAGCACATATATTTGCGGATGGGAGAGGGTTTACCCGCTGTGCTTCGATGTACCGCAAGAGGGCTCTAATGTCCGGCGTCCTGACCCGTGGTGGCCGCGAGAGAGAGAGAGAGAGAGAGAGAGCGGAGAGAGTAAGTGAGTGAGTGGGTGAGAAAGAGAATGCGAGAGAGAGGTGCGCTGCGCAGCCCGTGCCAGACTACATAGTCCAGTGTAGTGAACGCACAGAGCGAACACCGCGATCACCAACTGCATATTCCGATCCCCCGATCAACATGTCGGATTCTCTCATTCCTTCGCGACATCCCTAATCCCTCTAATCCTTAATCCCTCTCTTTCTC
Source organism: Dissophora ornata (assembly GCA_025201705.1). Lineage (NCBI taxonomy): Eukaryota > Fungi > Mortierellomycota > Mortierellomycetes > Mortierellales > Mortierellaceae > Dissophora > Dissophora ornata. The sequence goes on along the minus strand of MU616691.1, from coordinate 31 downwards.
TCTCTCTCTCTCTCCCTCTCCCTCTCCCTCT